>LMYD01000011.1:0-207610 GCA_001630595.1 Pseudogymnoascus sp. BL308 | reverse complement strand
TCTACCACGAAGATAGATGTCACGTAGGCAGACGCTTAACGGAAATGAAAGTGATAACTTTAGACTACAAAGAGATTACTAACCCTACCCTAAGTACACCTTAGGTCATAGAGGTGCCCCTACAACTACTAGTAAAGCTAGCACCTAGCTTCACGCTAGTATAGATATGTGAGATTAGTGCTAATGCTTTCTACTATAAGATGATGTAGAGTAACGCTAAGTTCTTCTAGACTAGTATATATGAGATTAATTAGATCATACGAGAGAAAGAATTAGAAGAGGATGACGAAACGATATCACTCATCTAGGAGAAGCTCCTAGGTATATACTAACCATACACTAATGTATTCTCTAAGTTAGAATCTAATAAGATCCTACCCTACTAAATATATGATCATAAGATCTAGCTTAAAGCGCCATTACCTAACGCATTCTCATCCCTCTACCACTAAGGCACTGAAGAGCTTAAGGCTACGAAGTAATACTTATTAGAGAACCTTAAGAAGGGCTTCATCGTTAATAGTAATAGCCCCTTTACGTCTCCTATACTCTTCGTTAAGAAAGCAGACGGAAAATTAAGGTTCTACATTAACTACTACAAGCTAAATGGCCTCACTCGTAACGATCTATACCTAATACCCTACATTAACGAACTACTTAGCTAGGTGTTAAAAGCAAAGATCTTTACGAAACTTAATATTTAACAAGCCTTTTACTACATACGAATGCACTCTAACTCTAAAGAGTATACTACCTTTAGGACTCATTATAGGTCATATAAGTGTAAGGTGCTACCGTTTAGACTAACTAACGGCCCTATAACATACTAGCGTTACATGAACGACGTTCTCATGTAATACCTAGATGATTTCTGTACTACCTACCTAGACGACATATTAATATATTCCGAAGACCCTACGGAACACATTAGGCATGTACATAAAGTCCTTTAACGACTACGTGAAGCTAGCCTCTAAGCTAACATTAAGAAATGCAAGTTTAATGTTACCCGTACGAAGTACTTAAGCTACATACTAACCACTTCTAGAGTTAAAGTAGACCCTAAGAAGATTAAACTACTTTGAAACTAGATTAGACTAACTACTATTACTAGTGTAAAGTCCTATCTAGGTTTCTATGGTTTCTACTACTAATTCATACGTAATTTCAGGAAAATAGCAAAGCCCCTAACGACTATCACTAGCCCCTTAAAGCCGTTCCTATAGACTAATGAATGTAAGAACGCCTTCGAAGAATTACGGCAGCAGCTATTAGCCATGTAAGCATTACACTACTTTAACCCTAAATTACCTACAAAGATAGAAACCAACTCTTCTAATAGAGTAGTCGCTAGCGTGCTTTTGTAGGAGCATCTAGACAAGCTCTAGTACCTAGTAAGCTTCTATAGCCACGTCCTAACGGGCTATGAGATTAACTAGGAGATTCACGATAAGGAGCTGTTTGTGATCGTGAAGGCCTTTGTAAAGTAAAGACCTAAATTAGCATTAGTAACCTAGCGGGTAGACGTCTATACGAACTACTACTCGCTTAAATACTTTATGTTAACGAAGGTTCTCACTACGAAACAAGTGTAGTAGATGAAACTCCTATCTAACTTTAATTTCTACATTACGTATACTATAGGGAAGAATAACTAGAAGGTAGATATCCTAAGCTAGAGAGACTAGGACCTCATACTACAACAGAAAGTTAAGTTAGATAGTCATGTAAGGGTACTACTTAGCCTAGCCCACCTACACTCCCGTATTAGTACTAAGTTAGCCGACAACTATGTGGCGTCTATTAATGCCATAGACATACTAACGGTAGCAATGCCCTTTAACCTAATTAAAGCGCTATGCGCTAACAATAAGAGTTCGTTTACTAATACTCATAATAGGTAACCCTTACCTAACAGTTACGCTTTGACTAATTAACTTCTCCTATACTAGGATCGATTATGTATAAACTACTACATAGAGTTGTGCACGAAACTTATCTAGGAGGCGCACGACTAAGTGTTAACTATGCATTTAAGTAGTAGGAAGACCTATTAATTACTTGCCCTAAAGTATCATTAGACTAGCATGGAAGCAGACTGCTTATGGTATATACATAACTACGTGACATGTTGCCTTACGTACACTAATGTTATGAAGTAGTAAGGCTTCCTACACTCCCTACTAGTACCTAATTACCCTATGCAACACCTTACGATGAACTTTAAGGAGTTCTTAGTTAATAAGCACGGGTACAATAGCATCCTAGTATTTATGAACTACCTTAGTAAGACCTCTATGACCATACCATGCCATAAGACTATAGACGCACGACAAATGGCGCAACTATTCATTAAATGGATCTACTAATTTAGGCATACCCTAGTGTTAATTATTAGTGACTATAGACCCTAATTCGTGTCATCCTTCTAGCACGAGTTCTACTAGATCATTAGCGTTAAGATTAAGCTGTCTACGGCTTACTATAAGTAGACTAATGAGTAGACGGAGATTATGAACTAGTATATAGATTAGAGACTACGTCCGTTCGTATCCTACTACTAGGATAACTAGAGCGAGCTTATCCCCATCATAGACTAGGTCTAGATGACGTTACTACACGCCTTCATTAGCATGACACCCTACTAACTTAAGTATAGAACGGATCCCTATACGAGTTAGGATTAGAATGTCCTAAAGGGAAATACTCTCTAGGAAACCCTTAACTAGAGAGAAGCTAGAGTAGTAGTAGACTAAATGCATGCTACTTAGTCCTTAGCTAGGAGTAATATGGCGAGAGCCTAAGAAGATATGTTAAAGTACGCCAACTAGCGCTAACGAGCTGTTAACTAGAGCGTAAGGGACAAGGTTTACCTCTTAGCAAAGAATCTTAAGAATACCTGCCTAAGCTACAAGTTAGAACGCTAGTGGACTAGACCATATATAGTGTTAGAATAAGTTAGTTATGCATTTTAATTACAACTACCTACTAGTTCTCATATACACGATGTGTTCTTACTAGACGTACTTATTAAGGCACTAACTAACCCCCTACCTAGTTAGGCACTACTAGAGCCTAGTAGCGAAGTCATTAATGGCGTAGAGAAATGGTAAGTTAATAAGATCCTTGCCGTAAGACTCTACTACCATTAACTATAGTACTAGGTAAGCTAGGTGAGATTTGACCCTAACCTAGAATGGTATCCCATAGTAAATTTCAAGAACTCTCCGCTTAAGCTTTAAGAGTTTCACGTAGAATATCTAAACCTACTAGGTCTGCTAAAGGACCTACCTAGATGGATTATAGCCTAGGAGATAGGCGAGCTAAGCTACGATTATAAGAGGGGCGAAGAAGCAAGAAAGATAGCGTCGTTGCTACCTATAACACTAAACTAAGCACCCTTTAAGTTAGGGCATACTTGAAACCATAGTCCTTATAGAGGCTACCCTTCCTAAACGTCTCACTAGCGTTATAACAAGCAGCTATTACCATGAGAGACGAAGGATTAAAGTAACCTCACGTGAAAGACCACGCCTAAGTTCCCTCTAACATAAGGCTTAAGTAGTAAGGGGGTTCTCATTACTACCCTCGTCCTTGCTCCCCTCCCTAGTATCATCCGTCCCCCTCTTCCTCTTATTCCTCCTACTACGTGAGCCTACTAGCACTAACCCTAGTCCCTTTACTACCTCCTCTACCTTCTCTACTACTAGCCTAACCTTTAACAAGGTTAGGTCTACTACCTCTAGCAAGGAGGCAGTAGTGTCTTACCCTAAGAGGAGCTTTCCCGTATCCTCCTTTACTCCCTCTACTACCATAGCAATGCGCTACCTAGAGGTTAGACCTAGAACGAGAACAAACAAGAACAGAGAGAGAGACTTACCTTAAGCGTAGTTATAGAGGCTAGACCCTAATAGTACAGGGCCCCCTAGTAGCCGTTAGCTACCTTTAGCATATAGGTAGTAGACACGTTTACCACGTGTACTAGATCTACATATGCTATGGTAACTGTTGCAGCCACTAGGGGAGTTGCCGTCATAGTAGTATAGACGACACCGTACTACTTCTTAACGAAGACAGGGACCTATCCCTAGGAAACATGTTAGTAGCGTAGTTTACTAAGCTCAGAAACTACACGGGAACTTACTAGTACACATTATGCCTTCTACTTAGTACACTAAGCACACTTAGAGCTACTAGGCTTTTTAGCCTAGTTACAAACGTAGGCCATAGCCCTAGGAGAATCCTTTGCGCGTTAGCGTGCGTACTACATGCATAGCACGCGGAAAGCCTCTAGGAGGGTGCTAGTTAGGAGGAGGATGTTAGCGTTAGCTAGCGTAGGAGTAGGTAAAGCTATGGGCGTAGACGCTATAGTTAGAACAGTAGTTATATCATATGGCTACAAAACCGTTAGCTAAGCCTAAAAGTATCACCTACGCACTAGAGCGCCATCATTACCTACCTAATCGTTTAAGTATGTAATTGCTTCTATGAAACAATTAGTTAGTATATAATATCTAAATAAGAGGGGCTACGTACTAGTCTTAGGAGGGGGGTTCGTGAGCGTTATTATGAGAGAAGAAGTTTCGAAGAAGTAGGCGGAATTAGTTGCTTCATAACAACAGCTTATAACAATGAATCTCTAAGATGGCTTAGTACGCGCATAGTAACTTAGAAATCCGTAACGCTAACTAACACGACTACACACTATATAGTAGGGTTCTAGACCTCTAAGATATTCTTTATTATTCATAAAGAATCGTTCCCTAACTACTCCTATGTATGCATTTAGCAATACCACGTAACAATAAAGAATAAGTAGGCGTGAACGTGAACTATATACTTCCTAGTAACAACATAAGAACTTTGTGCTTTAAGGGCAAAGCACCTTCTTAAGGTAAGGGGTAATGTAAGGATGCCTCCTTACATAGGGTAGATTTAGACCCCTAAGGTAATGTGCTATCTACAACATAGTGTAGGTGTAGGTAAGAGATGAGAGTTAGGGTAGTTCCGTGTAATAGGTAGGAGTAGTTTAGAGGACACGCTAAGGCTTAGCTAGGTCATAGCTAAGTTAGACCCCTTCTAGGTACATAAGGAGTAGGAAGCCATAAGCTCTCCCTTCATCTTTTTTGTATCCTTCGTAGTAGACCTATAGGATTACACTAACTCATATCTAACTTACACTTCCATATGCCACTTCTCGTGATACGGTGCCCTACGTCCTTATAATATGGAAATTAAAACAAAGTTTAGTTAGAAGTACAATTATAAACGAGTAAAATGCAAAGATCCTAAGATAATTAAAGGGTAGTTCTTCCTCGTACGAAACATAGTTACAAAATATAGCATCTTAGAGTAAGATATCTATAACTTTAATGAAGTAGGTTTTATAATGAAAGTTATTACTACTACAAAGGTAGTCATAAGCTTAGAAGTAAAGAGCCGTCTAAAGACTATATAGCTAGGGAATAGAGAGTAGGTGTTAATTATTTAAGGTGTTAATTCGTACAGATGAGTACTCCTACTATTCATCATTTTTAAGGCATAGAATCACCTCTCTACTTAGTATAAGGACTTAGGATTACTACACGACTAGGTAATTATACTAAGTGAGAATAGGTAGACTTTAAATTTAATTAGGTACGAGTAGATTTAACACTTTAATTAGCATACAAATGCTTGTATGGTTAGAACCTATTGCCTTCTTATTCTTAATGGGCATAAGAGCCACCTCTCTACTTAATTTTAACACTACTATATAGAATAGAAGATAATTACCCTCTATATGCTACTATACTCGTTATACATTCTTTAGCCTCTTAATATGAGCTACTTTGCCCTACTAAAGCTCTCGTACAGAAAGTAGATTAAATCCTTTATATAGAACTAGCTAAACTACATTATAAAGCTTAAGTTCCTCTCTACATTCAAAGAAGCATTTAAAGCTACATTTATAGAGTAGAACATTAAGAGTAGATTCTAAGCTATAGGACTAGTTCCGTATAAGCTATAGAATGTCGTTTCTCACTTAAATCTACACTTAAGGACTCTAACTCCTCTAATAGTTAAGAGTAACAATTAGACTTTAAAGACTCTATAAACTATAAGGGAGCTTAACTTTTAAATAGAGCACATTAAGAATTACATCGTATGACATTAGAACAGCTCTCCTACCTTAATTAATGATGCTATTAGCTGCCTTATTAAAGGAACAGAAATGATGATGCATTCTACTATTCTACTTAAGGTAGAAGTTAAGGCTCTATAGGCTATAAATGAACAGAAAAAGAGGAGGGAAAGGAAGCGTAAGAGGCGTATAATGTAAGGGGGTAGTCTCTCTATACGAGAGGGAGAGGATATCCTTTAGAGTGCTAAGGTTAATGCTTAACCCCGTACGGAGGTGACAAGTAAGACTACTCGGCAGGTGGGTTCTATAGGCTAATAGTAACGATGTAGCACATGTAGTAATATGGGGCATAATGCTCGTACGTGCAAGAGGCGCTAGGAATCAATTGCAATTAAATAAGGGTTATTATGTAGGGTGGTAGTGTAGTAGTAGGTAGTAATTAATGCGTTTTGTGTTTTAGTGATCCCTTCGCTTATGTAATCCCTTCGCTTGTGAAATACGTTATATGTTAATTAAAGTGTTAAATTTACTTGTACCTAATTGAATTTAAAGTCTACCTATTCTTACTAAGCATAATTACCTAATTATCTAGTAATCCTAAGTCTTTATACTAAGCTAAGAGGTAATTCTACGCCTTAAAAATGATGAATGGTAGGAGTACCCATCTACACGAATTAATACCTTAAATAATTAACACCTACTCTCTATTTCTAGGCTATATAGTCTTTAGATGACTCTTTGCTTCTAAGCTTATAACTACCTTAGTAGTAGTAATAACTCCTATTATAAAACCTACTTCATTAAAGTTATAGATATTCTACTCTAAGATTCCGTATTTTACAACTATGTTTCGTACGAGGACAAACTACCCTTTAATTAACTTAGGATCTTCGCATTTTACTCTTTTATAATTGTACTTCTAACTAAACTTTACTTTAAGTTCTGTATAACGCTTAATGAAGGTAGTAGTCTAGTTTATCCTAATAGGGCTCGCGCCTCATTTAGAGAGTAGAAAGTCTACCATTTCTTACACACCTTATGGCTAGGGCAGAAATCCACGTGAATCTAGGTTAAGGATGTACTAAACAAGAGCTAACTCTTCGTACGAAGTCAAATTCTTTGAGTTAGGGGTAGAGTTGCGTTAGGAGGTCATTCCATTCATTCTATTGCTTAAGGTCCTACGTGGCACGTCAAACAATAATTCAGTAGCTTAGACACTCTTAAATTAGTGTTCTTTTAGTGCCTAAATAGCTAGACGTAGTCTACCCTCTTTATTAGAGGATTAGGCTTGTGTTAGTTGTAGCATATTGACTTTCGTTAAGTTGACGCGTTACAGTGTTTTAGTGGGCAACTCGCTTGTGTGGGCAACTCGCTTGTGTGGGCAACTCGCTTGTGAAATACGTTATATAGAAATATAACAAGGTCAATTGAACTATCGAAATATCCCAATACTCTACGTAGCTTTTCATTGGTGATTCCTAGGGAGTTGCCTAAACCATGCGTTTGGTTAGCCCTACAGGAGTTGGTTTATCAAACCAACTGCAGCAAAACCAGATGGAGCCAACTGCGCCCAATTGGATACCCTTGGTAAACGCTCTCCAACAGGGTCAATTTCTGGCGAATCTCCGATTATCTCCGGAATATCCAACAAAAGTAACCCCAAGTAGGATATCCAAAGTGACAAGTAACCACAGGTATAACGCACTCCAAAGTGACAAGTGACTATAGGTAGAATGCGCTCTAAAGTGACAAGTGACTGCAGGTAAAATGCACTCTAAAGTGACAAGTGGCCACAGGTATAATGCACTCTCAAGTGACAAGTGACTACAGGTAGACTGCATTCTAACTTATCGCGTCGACCCTCCTACAAATATCTGCCTTAACCACAACATGGCCATTCACGTCGTTACGCTTCTCACCTGAACCACGGCGCGCCTCAATTGCACTTAATTGACGTCACCCTATTTGTACGGAATTGTTTCACAAAACACGGCTCGATATGGCGCCTATTCCTCGTCGTTTCACCAATCTTCGTCATGGCCGTCCTGACATTTCTGATTCCATGCTACTGAACTCCAATAAGCAAACCGGATTCACAGGAGCTGCTGATGTCGTTGTTGCTGGTGCTGGGATCATTGGACTCTGCTACGCAATTCACCTTAAGAACATTTCCCCTCACTTGGAGATAAGTGTTTTTGAAAAGAGCTCCTCACCTACGCAGAAGATCAGAGAGTCGACACTCTCTTCCTTCTCGAGATTTGTTAAAGGAGATATTATTCCTCACGACTACTTTCTTCGTCTGTTTGGCGTGAAAGATGGATTGCAGTTTTATTGTATCGATGAGCGTGGTATATCGGTGACATCAGAGGATGTTGGAGGACTTGACCTGTCATTTCAGCTTGATCGACGGATGTCGGAGTTGTTTTTGACCATGTGGGCTCAGAGGATAGGAATTAACGTATATCATAATGTCGGTACTAATTTCAAAGTAATGCCGGAGGATGCATTTGCCAGATCTGCCAATGGTGATAAAAACGGCGTTGATGCTCCCAACTATGAGAATGGAACAGCAATGAATCCTTTCATGGCTCCGCAGGTCTTGCTAGACGACGCTTCTCATTCCATTGGGACCTCCGTGAAAGCCAAACTAGTTTGCGATGCCACTGGATTTTCAAGGAGATTGACCTCCAAGTTTGGGAAACGAGAGACGTTTGAGGGGTGGAACTGTGATGCGTACTGGGCATATTTCCAGGAGACGGACGTGAAAGCAGAGGATCGCCTTGACCACTAGGACTACCCAGCAACCAAGCATATTTGCTTTCCAGAGGGCTGGGGAT
Organism: Pseudogymnoascus sp. BL308; assembly: GCA_001630595.1. NCBI lineage: Eukaryota > Fungi > Ascomycota > Leotiomycetes > Thelebolales > Thelebolaceae > Pseudogymnoascus > Pseudogymnoascus sp. BL308. Next base: position 198,649 of record LMYD01000011.1, on the reverse strand, counting down.
GGTTCATCAAGCTCATCTCTTGGGAGAAATCGCCACTGAGTAATCTTATGGATCTGATTTCCTATGTGATCGACAACGCCAAGCGTAATGTTGATGCGTCCAACATCCCTTCGACGCAGGTTCTATCCGAAATGTTTGATTGTCCTTTCGAGTTTATAACCTCTATTGGATGGGCAGTTAGAAACGACCACAAATTCCCCGATGATCTTGAAGAATACGGTGCCACTGAATCCGAGAGAAAATTCACCTATTTCAAGAGGAAATACCCAACTCTGGAACGCCTCATGGATAACAGCTACGCTCTTCTCCCCAACTACTACGGGAAAAAGACTTACTTTGTAAGAAAGTCCATGGCTTTCCAGAGCCCGGTAGTAGCCGGGGAGGGGTGGCTTGCGATTGGAAATTCCGCAGGTTTCACAAACCCTCTGATCTCACCTGGAATCAATGCTGGGATTGGCGGCGCATTCTATGCGGCCATGCTTACCCAGGAGATATTTGATGCGCCAAAGGAGAGCTCGCGGGCGGTAATGAAGAAAAGTGCCGAAGTATTCCAGGCATATCATCACGATTTCATGATGCCTGGGCTCAACCAGATGAATAGGTACTGGTACAGCATGTTTCGAGACCACAGGCTATTTGAGGCTATGGTTCCATCCTTCTGGGCGGTTGGAGTCCGAGAGGTTGACAAGAGTTACGGAGCTAGTTTTGTGCCTGAGGACATCAACTGGGTTGTCGGTGCTGGGACCGCCGACTTTCAATCATACTCCACGGCGGTATTGGATGTATTGGAGCCGACTTTTGGTGGTGTTGCTCCAAGCGAATACGCTGTGGAACAAGTCCAGGCTCTCAGTAAGCAACTGCGACAACGTCTGCATGAAAAGTACCCAGGGAATAAGTGGGGACGTTATCTTCGGAAATACGGTGACAGTCTTCGTCTCGTACCAGGAAAGCATGAGAGGGATAAGGGCGGCAAGTATACATGTATACAATGCGTTGGATGCAAATATTGGATGCATAATTTCTGCGATTTCTGCCTCATCTGTGGGACTCCTAAGTAGAATTACATAGACAGGATTTCCTACCGGTAGATCAGCCAAAAGCTACTTTAATTTATATTTCAGGGGACCCTCGCCGGTGTGTTCTTTTCTCCGTTGGCGACTTGAAGGGGCTGTGTAACCCCTTATATGAGGTTCCAAAGCTCCCAACATTTAACTCTCGAGTTTAAAAATGACATCTTGGCAAATTATTTACTATACTTCTGGCAAAATTAATGATTCTACGTGGATCTCAATTATTGAGGTGATGTTTTGACCATCTTTTGATATATATAGCACACAAACAAAAATCCCATAAAACATATAAACACCACCTGTCCCATGCCCCAACCCAACCTCCTAAAACCCCTTGTCTCCATGCCCACTTCCGCAGACAGAACAATAAAAGAAAGAACGCCGATGCCAGGCTGTCACGCCATAAGATGGGGTGGGGAGGCAGATCCCCTAGTCACGCCGACGTTGATAGTTGATGCCTTACGTCCCCTTTTGTTGTGGACAGCATTCACAGCGTCGAGAATATATTCTCCATCGCGTCCCGGACTTCAAACTCTTCAAGCACTGCGCCAAACCTGTAACTCCATTAGCCTTCATCCCACATCTTCACACCCCCTGAACCCCCAGACACCAAAAAGGACTCACCCATAACACCGAATTTTGGGCGTCAACTCCTCAACAACCATGACTAGCTCTCTCGCTCCCAACTCCCCAAACCTCGGATGCCCCAACACCATCCCCCACGCCATAACAGGCGTGATCTCTCCATCAAGGTTAAGTCGCATGCTCAAATCCAACAAATTCGCCAGATCGCCCTTCTGCAGATCCCACGTTTTTAACTCCTCGTGCGGCAAATTCGCCACTCCATGGCCCCAGGGCATTTCATCCGCCGGGTGCGGGACAGGGGGACACGTCGCCATCAGCGCGTGCCCGCACGGTATGCCCGAGGGCTCCGACGATAATTCAACCAGAAACTGTAAATGATCCATGCAAGGTCGCTCGAGCCTGTGTACACACAAGGTTAGCTTGTGTGCACACAGCCGGGCGGTCAGCGGGGAGGGGTCAGGTAGGGCGCGCGGGGGTCGGGTGCATACGTCAGCACGAAGTCTATGCCTGCCTGGTCGAGATCTAGGCCCTGGGCGGCTGTAGGGTGGTGGGTGTGTGGGGTTTGAGGGAGCGGCGGGGCGAGGTGCGTCCCGTTGTTGCTGTTGTTGGCGTACTGCGGCGTAGGGGAGACCGAGGATGGGTAGGAGCCGGAGAAGGAGCCCGACGAGGGGTAGGATGTGCTACCGCCGGTGGCGGTGAGCTCGTCGATGCCGCCACTGCCGGTCCATGGGATGCCGTGCGCGGCGAGTAGTTGCCGGAGTTGCCGGTTCTCTTCGGCGAGGGTGTCTTTGCTACGGGCGACGGTGGAGAAGTTCTGCTTTAGGCGGAGCACTTCTTGCTCGAGAGCTTTAATATAAAGTTCTTTCCGCTCACGGTGCGTTCTAGGGTCTGTTAGCGTGGTGGAGGCGGGGTTGAGAGGGGTCGTGCCTTTGTGCTTGTCGGTTTAGCTCCTGGCGTCGGGTCAAGGCAGGCTTGCTATCAGGCTTGGGGCCGCGGCGCTTCGAGGGTTGTCCATCAACTAGGGCGGGCTTAGCAGAGGTATGCATTAAGTTGTCGCTCGGCTCACCACGAGTGCTCTTCTTTTCAGTGAGGGTCTTAAGGAAGCCCAGGCTCATCGACAGGGGACTCTTTCCGCTCTCCGACTGCTCGCTGCTCCCATAGCCGCTACCGCCCGAGGGATTCGCGTACTGCTCTTGCTGCATCTCCATTCCGTCTGGGAACACTCCGAGGGGAGGTATAGTCGATTTATATATCTCGCTCAGCAGGACAATCTGCTTCGCATATAACTGTCGTAACGCTTCAGGAGGTATTGGGTCAGTCATGCCGTCTAGCAATGCGACAGAAGCAGCGGAAAGGGAATATATGGGGGGGGATATGGGGTTCAGAAGGAGGGCTGGGATGAGAGTGACTGCCCGGCTGGGAAAGACTTTTCGGCAACGATTGAATATGCAGCCTGGATATAAAAGGACACAGCGCATACCTTGTCAAGTGCGCCTCGCAAGGTCACGGTATCCGGTCTGCCTGACTTCCTTTATAAGCGCCAGCGGGCGATGTGGTCGTTCAACCGAAGCTATGGAAGGATGATAGGTATTTGGAATATCGGGCACAGGATGTGAGTGTGCGGACGGGGAGAGAGCGAAGGAGAGGACGTCGGGGTACTGGATTATGTCGGCTCGAGAGAAGCATATGAGGGTATAGGGAAATCAGGGCTCTCGGGGTGTGGTGGTATTTGTCACTGTTCGCAGTCTCGTGGAAGCTGTATGACGGTAACAATGCGCATCAATTAGTTAAAATAGCAGACGTGAGCGAGGCTGTGGCGCATTCGGGATGAGCGGGGGGGACGGAGGTAGGCGCAATGCCGCCGGTAGTTCTGTAATGTAGAGATGCACGTCGCCACCGAAGGCAAGTGCAGAGAGAGGGAGGAAAGGAAGCAGATAATGTAGAAAGTGAAGGAAAAAGTGAGGAGGAGAAGGTGGTGGTGCAGGTGGTGCAGGTGGTTGAGAAGCAATAATTGTCCTGTGGACATTGACATTGTGGATTGTTGATTGCTTGATTGCTTGATTTGCTGATTGCTGATCGCCCGCAGTCGGTCCCGCTCTGGGCGTTGCGTCGAGAACACGGGTCGACGGGCTGAAGCATGCATAGATCATGTGACGGACTAGGTACATGACAGTGCATTTTAGTAAGTAGAGTTACTTCGTCGTATAGCGGGTTGGTTGGTGGTGATCATGGATGTGCATTCGTACTTACTCGATGTGGAATTGTGCTGATTGTGTGGTTTGTAGTGGTTTTGTGTGTAGTTCTCGGGAATCTTATCCCATTATTCCATCGCAATGTCCCCAAATTCTCCAATTCGGAGAATCAAGGGGACGAAGGGACCAAGGAAGGGACCAAGGGACCAGAAAGAGATGTGGCAGCTGAGCCTCTCAGCCATCCCAGCAGGGGTCCAACGACGCCTCAACGGCTGCGACGACACATACTATCTATGGAATCCGTTGCATCTATTGGAGCTATTGGATCTATTCCATCTATTGGATCTACTCGAGTTATTGCCATCTATTGGATGGTCTATGTTACACGTATCAACTAATGTAAGTGATACTGAGCTATATGAAGCCACATGCCGTCACAACCGGCGGCTGGAATGCGCATCGGGACAGCTATATTGGCTGGTGACGGCCTCGTCTAGAGCCAGTCGCGGTGTCTACCATCCCCGCGGAAGATTGCAAGGTACGCTTACAAGAGGGCTATGGAATGCAATGTGCGTCTGTCACGACAGAAGCCGCGCACTGGTCATCCCCTGGTCATCGAGCTGGCGACGCTGCTGATCTATCAACTGAGGCAGTCTCTCGGGTTGTTACCAAAGCACCGGGGGCATTGCTTCAGTGCGAGGGTTGGCACAGCAAGAGCTGCAGTATTGTCCGAGAGACGAGCCGCCCGGCACCTGCCATATTCGGGAGACAGCTGCCACTATTGAGGGGAATTTGGCCGAGTAGGAGATCTGCCGGACCTATGTTGGACAGAACTCCCCGGCATACAGCTGCAGCTTATTATTATCCTCGCCCTGGGCCTATGGGCGATGAGGTCGGGTCAGTGAGTCTATTCTAGTCAGGGGCAAAAAGGGATCACGATGCGGTGTCCGGATGGTTAAAAAAAGCTGAGCAATAACAGCTGTGGCAGCTGTGGCAGCTGTGGTTTGCATCATGCATCTATGCGTCTATGTGTCTACGTTCCTGGCCGTTTCATGCGATCCCGTTCTAACAGTTCACAGGTCTCGTTGCAACTTGCGAGTAGCCATAGCTGCACGCACATGTCGTGGTCGTATGTGACACTTAGACTGGATGCCGAGACGGTGACACATCCCTCCCTTGCCGAGGCCAACGCGAGTTGCGTTGAACCGATCATGCCCATCCTCGAACCGATCATGCTATTACGGCGCACCGCATGATCGTTGTCTCGTCTGAGGCCATTTGTCCTTCCCTGGCGATTAAATTTTGGCTGCGGGCTATGTGTCGGTATATTACGAGCAGTCCCGTGTTCCCTCGAGGTAACGCGGCTTTTGCAGTTGCCCGAGATCGACAATTGTATTTTTGGGGGATATACCAGAGGCGGCACGCTAAAATTAGAGCGGGATGGGCAAGGCAAGGACGAGTTGGAGTAGCTAGGAATAGAAGGGGACAACGGGGTGGGTAGGAGGAGGGGGGCTGGATAGGAATCAGCTACTTCCGCGGTTCACCGAACAAAGAAAGGTATGTAAGTTAAAATCATTCAAGTTGAATAAGCGCAAAACGGGAGCAGTTGATAGGAAAGTGCGCAAAAAGAAGATAGAACCATAACTTGCGGTTAGAACGAAAAGAAAGTAGGAGTGTTTGTTCGTAGTTGGAAAATACTTTTTGACAGAAATATATTAATGCGGGGAAATATTCAAAAATAAATCAATTTTTATTGGACGAATGCCTTAGAATATAAACTTGTGTATTTGCTTGATTTGACGAAATAAATAAATATAGTTTAGTAAATATTGTATATTGAAAACGAATATATCATACCCCAATATACAGAGTAGAAATCATCGATATCTTTCCCGTGCTAATCCCCATCATGCCACCATCATAAATCACAAGCCCAGATCACGTGACAAACGCCAAGATTTCGCCTGCCCCACCACTCAACACCAACCCACACCTAGACAAATATTCGCGAGCAAAAGAACTTCAGACTCCAGACCGAACCGCGATCGCTCGACACATACACAACTGTCGCGCAAATATGGCACCAATATCACTCGCAGAAATCGTGTCGGCTCTCCCATCTGCGGATGGCTGGGGACCAGCGACCTCCACCGAGACCACTCTCGATGGCGTCCCATACGCACCATACTCCAAGGGCGACAAGTTAGGGCGCATGGCCGATTGGACCTCTGAGGGCAAGGATGGCAGAGATGGCAGAGGTGGAAGGCAACAATATAACCGCAACTACAGAGGTGCGATACTTCCGATCCTTGAAGCCCCCGTTTCCCTCCCCGGGCGCGGTTGGTTGGTGGCGTGGTGTGGTTGAGTTGTGCTAATACATGTTCTAGACCAGCAAGTTTACGGTGCCGGAACCTCGTCGCTTTTTGCCGTTCAGCTCGCCGAGGACGAATCTTCTTTCTCCGTCGTCAGCAACACTCGCGATACCGCCAAGACCCGTTTCGGAAGAGGTGGTGGATTCGGCCGTGGCCGTGGACAGCGTGGCGGACGCGGGGACACAAGAGGCGGCAGAGGCCAGTTCCAAAGAGTCAGCAATGGACGCGGAGGAGCACAGGGTGGATACGGTGGCTATGATGCTCGTGGAGGCCGTGGTGGTGCCCGTGGCGGCCGCAGATTCGGCTGGAAGGATTACGACAAGCCGCAGCGCAACCGCGATGCGTCGGTTAATATCAAGCCTGACTGGAAGCTGCTTGAGGAGATCGACTTCAACCGTCTTACGAAGCTGAACCTCGATGCCGATGAGGGTGAGGATGTCGACAGCTACGGTTTCGTGTACCGCTACGACCGCTCCTTCGATAAGCCTGCTACGAAGAGCAATGAGCGCAAGCTCAACGTCGTCGACCGCGCCTCCTACAACGTCACCACCTCCTCCGATCCCGTCATCCAGGAGCTCGCCGAGAGGGAAGAGGCCACCATCTTCGCCACCGACAGCGTGCTCTCCATGCTTATGTGCGCGCCCCGCTCCGTGTACCCCTGGGACATCGTGATCGTCAGGCAAGGCAACAAGATCTTCCTCGACAAGCGTGACAACGCCGCCCTGGACATGGTCTCCGTCAACGAGAACGCCGCCGACTCCCCGATGGACGCCTCCGAGGGTAACAAGGACGCCATCAACCAGCCCGCCGCCCTCGCCGAGGAGGCCACCTACATCAACCACAACTTCGCGAACCAGACCATGATCGAGGACGACGCACACCGCTCCGACATGGCCAACGAGAACCCCTTCTACAACGCCGCCGAGGAGACCGACCCGCCCGCAAGCAAGGCCTACAAGTACCGCCGCTTCGACCTCGCCGTCACCGACGAGGAGCCGCTCAACCTGATCGTCCGTACCGAGCTCGATGCCGTCACCAAGAACGCTATCAGCGGCGAGGACCAGTACGTCACCGTCAAGGCCCTCAACGAGTTCGACCACAAGGCCCAGGGCAGCGGAGGTGCCCTCGACTGGCGCACCAAGCTCGTCTCGGCCCGTGGTGCCGTTGTCGCGACCGAGATGAAGAACAACTCGTGCAAGCTCGCTCGCTGGACCGTCCAGTCCATCATCGCGAACGCAGATGTCATGAAGCTTGGGTACGTTTTCCATTCCCGCCATCACCATCCTCCAATTTCCCTTCCCTAATCCCCCATCTCCCCACCCCCCAACCGCAAAAGTAAGAGCAAGCCACTAACACCCCCCAGATTCGTCTCCCGTGCCAACCCCAAGTCCAACGACCGCCACGTGATACTCGGCGTCATCGGCTGGAAGCCCCGCGACTTCGCGGCGCAGATGAACCTCTCCCTCTCCAACGGATGGGGTATCGTCCGCACCATCGTCGACATGTGCATGGCGCAGCCAGAGGGCAAGTACGTGCTCGTCAAGGACCCGAATAAGCAGATCCTGAGGCTGTACAACGTGCCCGGCTCGTCGTTTGAGGAGGAGGTCGAGGAGGAGGCTGAGGTGGCTGAGGAGGAGGAGGATTAGACGGTCGGATTATTTAGGAGGTAGATGGCAATACATGAATGAATGTTATTACGTGTTAGATGTGGTACCTCCCTATCCTGTGTCCGTGGTTGATACTTCCGTGACTGACATGGGCATGCCCTCCCTTGCTGTTCTTACCCCAGATTACCCCAGACCCGTCTCGCTCTCTCTCCCCTGCCTTCCAGATNTACACCCGCCGTCTCAACCAGTGTCTCAACCGCCCGGACCCAGCAGCCCCGGGAAACCGATGTGCTCGGGGAGCTTTCGCACGGACCCGACCGCACAGACAGCCGCAAGACTGGCTCGATCAGGGCGATCTTGCGAGCCAGCCGCCTCCGGAGCCGCCGCCCTGTTTCGGTCTGGCTATCCTTTGGCCTAAACACCAAGGCTGCGACTACCTCGGACCCAGAGCGGGCCCGCTGCTCCTCCTTTTTCCTCCGAGCCGCCCTCGAGCCGGCCCCAGGTCGCTCCCTGCCGCCTACACCCATGACGTCGATAGCATACCAACGGTTTGATCCAATTACTAGATGCGTGCGATATAATCACCATATTCCGGCCGTTACCATGAAAAGGTTATAATTATGTCTGAATTTGGGAAACCCATCTAAAAATAAGACGATCATCCCAAGGGATCTATTGGACGGATAATTAGGTTTTCAGCCGCCTTAGTATGCAAGGCACCGTGGGGGCTGGATTTACAAGAACAATCACGAAGCAGCGTGATTCTTCTTCGATAACCATATCACTTGCTGTTAATCTGCTGAGCCATCTAGGTGCGGACGGTCCCGTTCAAGCCAAGCTAGGTCTAGTTTGAAGTGGCATCTTGCAATATAATGGATGGAGGTAGAATAAAAGAAGACTTCTACGAGACCAGAATTGGGGAGATACCTGCCGCTTCACGCGCAACCTCCCCAAGAAATGTCGTTGGCGGAATAACTGACTGGTGGAGTTGCTTGTGTTGTATCGTTGGGGAAGGATTTGGGCCAATATAGTATATAGCCTCTTGGAAGGTCCACAGTATGAATGGCAAGGGTGGGGTCAACAGAAGAAGAGCCCCAACGAAGAATTACCTGATTGTGCGCAGTTGCACAGAACTCAACTACGTGTGTGATTTCTATTTCTTCTACGGTAGTATGGAACGAATTCCTGTAACTTGACTCCATAGATCTCATGGCGATAGCATGCCCTTTCAACGCAAAGATTTGAATATGCCCCGTGACGAGAAACCTGTTGTATTTGGTACCACCGCGGCAAAAGTTTATTTTGTGCTAGAAAACAAGAATCCTATCTATGCATTTTTACCCTAGCTAATATAACACAAGTGCCAGGAAGCGGCTAAGGGAGGGTATCTAGGTACTGACAGCAGCACTTTATTTTAGTTTTCGCTCTATTTTCTACTTTCTTAGCTCTGGAGGATTTGCTTGGCTACAGAAGAGCCATGAGCGATTTTACCGTTCTATATACCGTATTTTATTGCAGATAGACGTCAGTGGCTATCCTTGAATTTAATATGGGTAATGCCCCCCGAGATATGGGGCGGAAGCGTATCCCGTACGGAAAATTGATAGTAGCGGCACATCTTGGCAGGAAGGAATGATATCTCCAAGGGGTGACAAGAGATTCGGGGAACAAAGATTGAGAATATTTCGAAAGTTCCCAATCCTGCGTGGGGGCGACCCAAGTTTATAAAATCCCGGGATTCCTCACCTTTGAAATGATACAGCTCACAACTCTCTATCACCACAACTACTTCGATCTATAACCTGCTTCGCTATACAAAATATTTTATAATAGAGTTATTCTACCAGTAGCCCAAAGACCCTCCGTCAGCCGTGAGTCCTTTCCAATCTTCCCCCCCAACACGGTCCCACAGCCACACCGAAGTCATATACTAATCCCGTCGTAGACAATGCGCATTAACATCCTCGTTGCCCTCACCACCCTTGCCCTCGCCAAAGAGGCCACGGCGGACCGTCTGATTGTCCAGCTTTACAATTACTTTGCCTCTAGATACACCGGCACTTTCGTCACCGACTACGGCAGCTACTATCTCGGCGATGTCAATGGCTGCCATACAAACCTCGATGCCCCAAGCCTGAATAGACTCTGCATGGATTTTGGTAACCAGAGAGGGCACTTCCAGTTCAATGGCCAGGGAAGGCGGTGCTTGAAGGAAACTAGGAATGAATTCGCACATTGCGCGGATGACAATACGTGGGCCACATGCACGACAATCTACTATGATGAGGTCAAATGTACTTGGTAAAGACCGTGAAAGTCAAAGGGGCGAAGGCAGAGATTATGGGCCCGTCGAGTCTTCAGCAGGATTCCCTTGGTTGATAAGAAGGGGAATTTTTTGTTATAATATTATTATTTTCATGGTGCCTTTAACCAACTGTTAGTATATGTTAATAGAACTAGATGATTGTTTGAATTGCTTTATATGAACTCTGAAGATGGGAGCCTTCTTTGCTAGAGTCCGACAGACATAATCAGACTAGCATTTCCTATCATGTGTGATAGGAGTCCTGTAGGGAAGAGGGGCAAGGGGGGTTCAATTTACAGGGTAGGTGGGTCGACGGGGTAAATGCAGTCATTAAAAGTTTGCCTGATGCTCTTATGCTCATTCCTCGCCGACGAAGCTTAATCCAGAGTTCTGTTGACAATTGATTAATGTTAAAGAGAAATTTGATTCGTTCTTTTGCTATATCTTGATGTAGTCTGTTATTTGAGCCTAGTTTTGTCCGTGCGTGCAAAAACTTTGGCATATCGTGAGGTCAGATTAGAGAAGAAGCTGGGGCATACTTATCTGCTTTATTATTACATCGATTGGTTGATGTCCTGAGGATTGCTGACTAGTCCACGTTAATTTCCTACTGCAGGATTCGGGAAGTCAATTTCGGAGCGTCTCCGGTCCCACCATGGATGGGAATGCGATATTTGAAATACAATGGTAGCATTCAAGATTGGGATGGCTACTCAAAACCATAGCGGAGAAGGATTGCAAAATAGAGGAGAGTACGTCGTAAATCAGTTCAATTCCTCTGCTTCGTTACCAGCGTACTTACTGTACGCACCAGCACCGTTTTTGAGGTTCTATCTACATCCTGGGCCTCAGTCTTGCCCATCATCCCCTGTCTTTCGTAAACAATATGGGTATGAACTCAAAAATATTCCAAATCCATTCCTCCATGTCAACCCAACCAAATCGCCGTCTTCGAAAAGAAGAAAGAAAACAAACAATAAGCACGGAAAAAAGCAGACATATACACACACGAATAAGGATAACACAGTAGCAGCTACGATACAACCCCCCTACCAAGCAATAATCCCTGGCTCAAGAAACACGCACTTCCGTCGTCTTGACAATGCGGTTATTCGCATTTACATGCCCCTCCACATCCTGAATCGGCAGAATATTCTCATCGCTATCGCCCTCCCCCTCGGTCAAGCTCTGCTCCAGCTTCCCCATCGGCCTCCTCGGCATGCGCTCCTCGTAAAAATCCCGGCCGTTACTCGTAACACTCACGCCGTACCGCCCGTCCCCTCGCGCGCCCTCGCTATCATTCGGCTTGCCCACCGACGCGAGATTGATATCGTTACTCTGCATGTAGTATTTATGTCTCGTGCTGAGTCCTGGCTGCCCCGACGCAAAGGTCGAGCTGGCCTTGTCGAGAAGGAAGGCAAAGAGCGGGCGCAGCGCAGGAAGACAGGCGGCAATGACGCCGACGCCTAGCTCGGCGTAGTTCCACAGCGCGTAGGCGTTGTGGAAGTTTCCGTCCGTCTGCTCGAAGAAAGACGAGAGGAGGACCTCGCGCACGATGGCGGCGACGCAGGCCATGAAGCCTAGGCTGAGGATGAAGATAAGCGTGATTTTGGTACGGATGTTGACGCTGAGTTTCCAGATTATGGGAATGGGGAGAAGGGCGAAGGCGACGTCCGTGGCGATGTTGACGGCTAAGGAGGGTTTAGTAAGGGTCTGGAATGATGGGATTGGGGGGACAAACCGCCGTTGAAGAGACCTATAGCGGTGAATATAGGGGTGGTGAAGCACTTCGCATTCCCAGTACCCATAGGTGGAGGTCGTTGAGCGAAGTCCCACGCAGCACTGACAGGGAGACATTGGAATATGAGCGTGCCAATGCAGGCGAGCGTGAAGATGATGAGGAAGCCTGGATAGCGAGTGATGTTAGATTTGCCATTGTTTGCCCTTGCATACCAGCTTCACCACCAAGGAAATAAGTTCTCCAGGTTGCCAGGGGCTATGCGGTATGCGGAAAAGGAGGAGCATCACATACCAATGGTCCCTATGATAATCCGTTTATACACAGTCCCCTCAACAATGCGAAGCAGGAAAAGGCCTACAGAGATCTTGACGAGACTGATCCCCGAAACGAGGAATAAGCCCCTAAAGAAGCCTATCTTTATGACCGTTGACATGTTCGCCATGTATATAGGATCCAAGTTATGCCTGCCCACGCCCTTCCCGACCTCGAGGACCATGCATACCATTACTGCGACGCTTAGTACCTGCGCGAACTGTCAGTCCCGACGCTCACATATTGTCGTTGCGTGGAAATCCCCTCTAAACATTCAGACCTCCTCCGACGAAAAGTATGACTGGGTAGGACAGCACAGTAACCGCCAAAACTCACCTGCGCAACAATCATGATATAATCATCCCACCCCATTGTCTTCGTCATAAATACTCTCACATATACCCTTAGCAGCACAACTAACATTCCGAAGCCCATCAGAAACCCCACCACAGCTAGGATCTGATTCCCATTGTTCTCCGTGAAATCCATCGTCGGCGTCTCGGCGGCCTGGCGCACGAGCAGATGCGCGGGGAAATCCATTGCGGGCGTTGTTGGGAAGATGAGAAGGAGAAGAAACGAGCGAGTCGAAGGTGTAGTCCGTAGTGCGAGAGTCAAGGCCCTGCCTCGAAGAGCAGTCGGAACGAGCGTATCCCCCTCTCAGTCTCGGTCTGTATTCCCCTCGCCCGAAGTGATCGTCAACAAGCAGCAATGGTAGTAGTGCAAGACTCCAATCGCATTCCCATTCGTAGCAGCAGCTTGCGAGCGGCGAAAGGCGTCAAGCTCGTGCAGGGAGATTCGTCAACGTCAACAACCGCACGTATATCTCTCTTCTGATCAGTACTGTTTTCCCTTGCTTCTCTGGGTAGCGCGGCCTGCCGGACATATACAGAACATATATGCGTCCCCACAGTCCTTCCAAAGATGCACGCGGAATTGCACGGTCTTCGCACAGACCACAGCTGGGACAAGACAGAATTGACTGTGGGAGTGATAAGTACGTACTGTACTATTGTGCTGCACTGTTCTGGGCTGGACTACTCGTACCTTTGCACCGTATAGCAGGCCCGCAGCATCGCAATCAGGGCCACCACCTTCCCTTCTTCCTCACGCAGGCCAGTCCCGCCTCGGTGCCGATCCGCGCCCAGGTTCGTGGACCTGGTTGGAGAAGGGACCAGGGGTGTGGGGTGAGGGAGGGTGTGAGAAGAGGGACATAACCTTAGTGTGCAGTAAGAAGTTAGCTCAAGGGTACCGTAACGTCGTACTGCACCTTGAAATATGGTATTTCAGTGGGGCGGATATATCGGAATAAAAAGGCGGAGGGTTGTGGCGTTCTGGAAGGATGGGCTGAAAATGCGCCGGTGGGGAAGCCAGTCGTCGTCTTCGTCTGTGCAATACAGACGAGAGAAAGGCTGCCACTGTCCGTTTGTTTGCCCCTTTCCAACCGAATTCAATGCCTTCCACAGTCGAGGCTGAGTTCATTGTTTGCATGGCTCTGCTTTGACCTCGTTGACCGAGATCTGGCACTGCACTGCGGCGCTGGCAGTCTCAACTCGCACACCCCAGTCACCACCCACCCACACACTCACACATCCACGGCGCAATTGCCGCACGGTACTCCGAGCAAGGACCGCGCTGAACACCTGTAATTTCTGCCCGTATGTCCGCTCGTACTGTATTGAGTGTAGTTTCCCCACTACTTTTCACATCGACGTACTTTAGACAGGGGCGGCCACCCCGCCAAATCTGGCGACCCCTCCGCTCCTTTTGCGCACAGCCCTGGGCGACTGATCTTCCCATCCGCCTAGATTAAGTTTTAATCGCAATCAGGCTGGGGAGGGAGTTGATCAATTGCTTCTTGAGGAGATGTGATGGAAGGGAAGTGTGAAGGATCGGCCGGGGATCAACATTTTTGGCGTGGTGATCTTGGTGCCCGTTATGAATAGCCTAGGTGTCGTTGTGAAATCGCCTTATTTTAGAGGGGATGCCCCTAACGGAAAGTAAGGCGTCGAGACTGTTGATTTCCTGTGTCTTAGCCGTGGCGAGGGAGGGAGATTGCAGGACGGAGACTGGTGGGAATCGGAGTAGCGTCGTACAATTGTCCTACAAAAGCGGCAGAACTGGCGGGAGCGTAGTGCTTGAGGAGGATCCAGGAAAGCGTAGTTGCACCGCGCCGCACAGGCTGCCTTCGAGCCGCACCGTGAAGCCGCACCGGAGCGTCTCGAATGCTCCATCGCTTGCACACACCGAAGCTCAATGCCCAGGCGCCGTCGGCGAGATTTTCGCCACCAAAGCAGAAGCCATCGAGACCGTGCTTCCAATATTCATCAGCATCTAAGCGCACAGCGTAGCATCCGGCCGTATACTCTTCGAAAACCCCAGACCGTACTGTTAAGCGCACGGTCGTCTTGGCTGGCTCAACATCCGAGCGTGCATTTGCTAAAATCGCCTACCCCATGCCCGCTCGCACTTCACGCTATGCTATTGGGGGCGGGTAAAACAACATCTCGCAGCCCCTTGTAAAGCCCTAACAAGGGGGTTTATTATCCAATGATCGTATCAATTTTGGGCCACTATTACGCTTCTTTTGCCCTTCGGGGCCAATAGTGCTTGTCTTAGTTGCCCGGCGGGGTGTCATCAAGGGGAGTGGATAGGGATGTTTAGCAGTCGGTAAGGGTGTTGGGGTTATTGGCAGGGGTGCGCGGATCCGCAATAGATGAGTGACAGGGACTAGATGCGGTTAGACGATATAGGATGTTCCTGGCAGTAGCCGTACCAGTTAGCTTGCTTCCAACAATAGACGCAGAAAAATGTTGTTGGTGGTGGCTGGACACGGTGCATGCAGCTGGTTTCTTCAGCCAACGCCCTGCACGGGAGACAACATCCAGGGAACGGGTTTGTGATGCGCAACCAACGACCAAACATTCAAGTCCCGTCGGAGTCAAATTCCGTCTCTTCCAACGATCTGATATTTCCGATAGCCCCCAACGGCACTGGATAGAGTACCAAGTAAGCATAATCCAACCCGCCGTCCATCTCTATCTCCAAGTAAACCAAACCCTTTCTCAATATCAACCATCAGTGTCTCGCCATAAACACCGCGAACCCACATGAAAGCCCGAAATACACCGTTAAACCCCGTAAACCACGGTGAGACTCCTCACACACGCCGCGCACGGCCATACGCCGTCACCATCCCAGCCCCAAAACTCTCCGAGGGAAGGCCGGGGTCTCGCAGCCTGCCTCATCCGTCTAGGGCCAAAGATTTCGCTTGCGCACTTCGCTGCGGCGAGGAAACGTGCTAGCCCTGTAGTCAATCAACACGCTACAATTGTGAATCGAGCAGACGCACGAGAAACAAAAGCCAAGGCTCAAGAACAAGGCAAAAGCATGTGCGAGACGGTCTTCCAGACGGCCTTCCAGACCACGCATGGGGCGTCAGGTGGAAGCGAGGAGGTAGGTGCGTATGTGCGCCAGGAACGAGGGCGGCGGAGGCGACCTATCCGTGGGCGTTTTATGATGCGCGCTGGGATTCCTATTTCTCCCCTCTCCCTCCCGCCACCGTCGTGGTGAAAAATCTCGTCTTGTCCCGTTGCGCTGTAACACAAGCAGAATGCCCTATACAGTAACCTCCGCGAGCGAGCGGCACACGACGATACGACGCGGTGGAGATTACGATGTCGCACACACCACTCTATCTCCTGCGCCTCAGATGCGCCTCACTCTGTCTCCATATCATCCGGCGCGGCTGATTTGGGCGGGTCAGCGGTAAAAGTCCATTTCCACCACCACCAGCGCCAGCACAACAACGTCTCCTCCTACCTTACCTCCATCCCGTCCCGTGTCCCTCGGGAAAGCGGGTAATTTGACCGCGACAAGTCTGCGACGTCGGGAGGGGAGGGATGTGGGTAATCTCCACTGCGACCTCAGATGAACCCTTCTGTAAGTATACATATACCACAGCACAGTATCCACTCCACGCTTCGTGTTCGAATCGAGGCGAGGGGTACGCATTCATGCACCTCACCCCGCCAATGTCTCAGTCTGAAGCCAAGCCGTTAAAAGGGACGAGATCCCCAGAAGAGGAATGTTGGGAATTCACATGTTAAAACCTTCCTCCTTAAGTAAGGATCCCCTCCTTTACTTTCGACCGAAAAATATGATGCGGGGAAACGGAGGGGAGGCGGCTAGGAGGCACTTCCGTGTTTCCGCCGCCGCTCTCATCCATCTCATTTCGCTTATAACTCGCCGCGATCACGTGCTACGCACAGTTCGCAAATGCTAAGGGGACTCCAAAGTAGTTCCCGGCCGGTCCGGAAGTGTCCGAATCCCACACCTACTGTAAGCCTGTGATTGATCTCCGGCGGACTTGCGATCTTCCCGTGGCATGTTGTGGAGATGCTGAGTCAGCCGAGGGCTTAATGTCTCTTCATCGCTGCGTCGCTGTACTGCTAAACCGCAACATCACCAAAAGTTTGTGGTGTTATGGCATTTTGATATTCGGGTTAGGGAGACTGTGCGTGTGTGTGGCGCGCCGCTGCTAGTATCGGCATATGAGGAATCGCCGAGAGCGATTGGCCTGATATCGACGCGTGGTGCGCGTGCCTGAATTGCCCATCGGGGTGGGAGATGCAAGGAATAAATATCTGCCTTGGTAGATAATATGAGGTGCGCTGGAAGTTATGGAGGATATGGGCGAGATAGAAGGGAGTTTTGCATCTTTATGTTAGCCGCCTCATCTCTTCGCGCTGATCGCTCCTCCATCCTTTCATCCATATATCCACCATCTTCTCTTTATCCATCTGCCGAGCCGTCTCTGTCTCACTTCCCCTCACTTTATCCTTTACTCTCCTTCCATATTTCATCTGTCGTGCCGCCTTTCACTCCCATTTTCTCTTTCTCTCAGCCTTCATCTTCCTGTCCTCATTCACCAACGCCTCAAACCGCCGCAATCGAGCATGCCCACGCACAGCCCCCACCTCGTCGCCGCTACCTATCTCGTCACGCCCAAGATCGCCCCCAAGCAATCTTGTTCAGCTTACTTTGGGTATGCGATGCATGGACCGCCGCTCATCACTCCGCTGTTGAGCCGCTGACATGGTCGTGGCTAGGCGAGGCAGGTTGGTAAAGTATTGGTAAGGTATTCTAACTGCTGGGCGGAATTAGAAGATGCTATGTGACCTGTAGATAGAGGCGCAGCGTGAGATGTAGATTGGGAAGGGAGATAGACAAACAGGTAGAAAGCTTCCTCGACGATGTCTTCCCTCATACCTCACCCGCGGCGAACAACAAACCCAAACTCAATGCGAGAAGTGGCGCTCATCATACGCATGGATACCTGCGACTAGCCCCTTCCTACAAACCTTTCAATCCACAAATCGGAGGTCCAATTCGTAAATATTGAAATCCCGCGGAGACNAAAAAAAAAAAAAAAAAAAAAAAGGTAGCTCAAGTTTGGTAATGGTATTGCAAGGCAGGCTTTCCACCGTGGGGACGGGCGGGCGGGACGCTGCGACCGCCACGCTACCGTACACCCAACGCTAAGTAAACAGACACAACAAGTTCTAATACCGCATGAAAGAAATATGTTATCGAAGCTCCCATTAATCCTCCCATCCAATTACCCTCACTCCCCTCAAAATAGAAATAAATATATAATCTACGCTGGCCATGCGCTCGCCACGTGGCTACCATCCTCCGCCTCGTAGAGCGGACCGTGCGCTGCACATTCCTCTCTTTCCCTCCTGTCGGCACTCTTTTTTGGTAAAGTTAGGGTAGGAGTGGTGGGATGGGATTGGATGGGATTGGATGGGATTTTTTACGAGGTCGTATTTGGGAGAAAGGGGAAGGTGAGGGGAGGTAAAGAGAGCCAGCCATTGGCTTGGCGTGTGTCGGCTGGGATTGTCATTCTTTGGGTTTAGGGGAGCGAACTAGTGATTGTGATGGGTGACATGAGATGACTGTGGAATGGAATAGATTCTGGATACGGACTGTGGCAGCGGGACGGCCGAGTCAGAATGGGATGGAAAAGGAGGAGGTGGAAAAGGGGACGGCGCGCCCGGCGCGGTCAGCTGTGTTGTCGGTCTATGGCTCTTTGACCCTAACATTGGCGGTGGAATTATTCGCAGTAGCATTGGCATCAATAGTGCGAACAAGAGCTTACCTAGTCCTGGATTCATGGGATCTAGGTCTATTTCAGCGCTGGATATGCCGTGTTTCTCTGGAGGTGGCGTTTTCTGCAAGCCACTCCTTCCCACACGAACGGATACCCTAGGTGCCCACGTTGTCGTGCACACCTCCGGCCTGCCAAGTGGAATCTATCGAATCAACTTCCAAGGCGGCTGGGGTTGTGCTTTTACCAGCGAAAATTAGATGGCCAAATGATAGTGATGGCTAAGTCCTGGACGAGCTCTACGCAGGCAGAAGTGTTGAATATCCCTATACGCAGCCGTAACGCAGTCCGTTTTATCAGCGACGCGGGGGTTTAGAGAGGAGATTGGAGGGTTATTGGTAGCAATGTCTATGGGCATAATTCTGCTTAGAGGAAAAATGTTAGAAACGGAAGGGGTACTGTCTCTACTATGCCAACTGCGCATATGCAACCCAAGCACAACCCAAGCCCGTGAGATTGCTACCGGCCCCAGTTCGCCCGCCACGGACACACCTCGGTCCCCTCCTGCCGATGAGGCGCCCGCTTAGGGCTTCCACCATCGCATCGGGACCGGCGACGCGTGGCCAAGGCTTGCAGCAGCAGGGTTAGCCAGTCTCCCTGTCATGGTAATTTTAGCCTTAGGATGGGGTCCAATTTCGTTGCTATGGCTTTCCTTGCCAGTCAGTGGAGCTTGATAACACAACGAACATACATACGCTATTTTCTTACCTCACCGCGACCTCAAGCACATGGTCGCGGGTAGGTCGGAGAGTGAAGCCTCATGCGCGGGGATACCGCCGCCGCGAACCCCGTCTAGACCCAAACCGCCTGGAACCTCTCGTGTCAATAGCGAAGCGCGGTATTACCTAGGGTAAAATTCAGTACAGCGCAGAGTCGAGCGGGGTGGGGGGGTTGGTGCGGGAATAACTAGTTCCGTGGCTAGACCTGCGACTGGGCTCGTGGGCGATGCACTCATGCCCCGCTCGCACTGGCGGGTTTAGCTGAGAGAGGCCGCGGAGAGGGACTGGATGACAACAGTATGGCGAGGGATAGCATGGCGTCGCCAATCAATCTCCCCAACACGCTGCCCCTCTTCCTCCCCCCGCTCCGCCGCTCGAACGCGGGGATTAAGGCAGAAAACAAAGCAATTGCAGCAGGAAAAAACAGCAAACAGGCTAAGCAGCCGCGATAAGCCTCTCATTCTCAGTAGAGTAACTCATTCATATCTAACCACACGTGCATACGCATCATTTGTGACCCTTGAGGCGTCCAACAAAGCACCCACCGATCGATATTGCCCACTCTATCGGGGACCGCATCGTCCGCGGCTGAAGTCTGCGTGTGTGGGCGAACACGCGGTGGGCAGGGAAGGCACGATGAGTTGGCCACTGCCGGGTTTTTCGACCGCAGCATGTTCCCTCGATGGCGGCCGGGGGGAATGCAGTGGCGTTTGCTTAGGCAGTCCATTTTTACTTCGGCGGGGTAGAGTCAGAGCGAAGTGGTGTAGTTTCGCGTGAATAATGCGGTGGCTCGGTGGTTTGGGGAGGAACGAGGTGCGTGCCGCTGTATCCTAGCGTGCTAGGAGATGCCAGGCCAGCGGCGTGTGGTGGCGCGGAGATGTGTTGTATCCTCGTCGTTGCAGCGTTGGATAATCTGGACTTGCATTAGCATACTGTAATATCGTGGGTCGTCCCTGTCAGTGCGGACAGGCTGGACAGGTACAAGGGTGCGGGGCCAATTAAGAGTGGTTCGACAGGTACCACCATCCTAACCATAGGGCCCCTCCTCTTCCTGCCTGCCACCTTCCTAGCATCTTCCTTGTCGCTATCCCCCCCACGTTTCTTCCATCCAACCACGATACCCAGATTTGACGGCTGTTTGGCACTGTGGAGGTCTCTTTCGCTTCCATTCCTTCCTTTCATCCTCTGTACCTCCGTACAGTGCCAATGTCCCTCCCAACCAACCTGTGGTTTATGCTAAGATTAGTGCCGCAACTGCTGCCAAGAACACCGTTCCCTGCGCAAAACATGGCACAGCAGATGGAACACTGCTATCTGTATTCAATGCTATAGAAATTCATGACCGCGGCGCTGATAATCTACGCCGCCGCTGGGCTCAATGCCACCTCCGAAACGGAATTGCGGCAGATGGTGATCGTCTGCAGCTCTGCGGCTAAAATTAGGGTCCTCGGTGGCCCTTAGGAGGGTTCGTCCTACGGCATCAGTTAGGAGAAGTTTCCCTCGCTCAGAACCAAAGTGCTCTGCCTAGTGAGTATACTTTGCAAAGCTAACATTGGCATGCAGTAATAGATCCAGTAATACAGAAATATACCAGTTGTTCTTGACTACATTCTGCCTGCATTCACGCTAGTCGTAGCTTAGCAGGGGTGGCCCTTTAACCCCGAATGCTCCTGCAACAATGAAATTGGCGATCATTCCGACAACGAGACCACTAACAAACTCCACAACCACCATCAACACCACTAACCCCCGATCAGGAGAACTCCTGAGGAATGACCCATTGAACGCACGTCCGAGCAAGCCAGTCTAGTCCGTGAAATATGCAAGTTCTCAATAAACAAAAGAAAAAGCCGCCAGCGATGCTACAGTACTGCGTGTCGTGGACGCCGTGAAGGGATATTTTCCTCGTTTCCTCTATTCTAGCTCAATCTCCGATGCATATATGCCGGTGCTGCAGCAGAGCTCTCGACCTCGTGGACCCCCCGTCCTGCACGTTCTGCAAAACCCACTCCAACTCATCTCTCTCCACTCCAACAACCGCAGCACCTAAACAAGCAAGGCTGTTCCTGGCCCATGCGAACTTCCGGAAACCCGCTATTCCCTGAACTGGAGCCCCCCCACTCCCCCGGGAGCTTTGTCAATTGCTGCAAAAGATCAAGAGATTATCTCCAGGGCCCAGCTGCCACCTTGACGTTTAAGTTCAAATAGGCGCCGCTTCCCCTCCGTTTGGCAGATCTCTTCCCAAGTGCATATCACTCTCCTCTCGTTTCATATAAACAGAGGCAACAGCCACCACAGCCGCGGCTCCCTCACTCACCTTCACTTCTTTTCTCTCCATCCACCTATCCTCCTCGCTTCTCTTGCGCGTGTGCAACCCCATCCGCCGCCATGCGCTTCGAACTCGCCACTTGCGCGGTGCTGCTCGCCAGCACTGTGTCTGTCACGGCCACCAGATGGCGCCCAGACCCAACCTTCGGCAGTGATGTCCTTGCCGGTATGGGCATGATCAATCTGGCCATCAGCCAGCTCACCAGCGGCGCCGGCAAGGACACGAAGAAGTGCTCGCTGCGCACCGCTGTTGTTCGCAGAGAATGGTATGTTGATCCCGCCCCTCCTCTCCCGCTGTCGTGGTGTAAGCGAACCTGTGGCTGAGACAATTGCAGGTCGACAATGTCGCACTCAGAGAGGACGGCATACAGCAACGCGGTGCTCTGCCTGGCTACTAAGCCCTCGCAGTCACCAGCGGGATTTGCGCCTGGTGCCAAGAACAGATATGATGACTTTGTTGCTCATCACGTCAACGCCACCTTGACTATCCACGGAACTGTAAGTCATCCCCATTGACGCCTCACATCCCAATGCCAAGTGATTCTACTCACACCACCTTCAGGCCAACTTCCTCGCGTGGCACAGACTTTTCGTGTGGAACTACGAGCAAGCACTTCGCAATGAGTGCGGTTACAAGGGATACCAACCCGTAAGTTCCCCAATCCCAATATTACTATACAATTTCTTAACACCCTTTAGTACTGGAACTGGGGCAAGTCATCCTCCGACCCCGTCAACTCGGCCTACTTCGATGGCTCCGCCTACTCCATGGGCGGCAACGGCGTCTACGCCGCACACAACTGCACCGCTGCCCTCCCCGACGGAGTGAACTGCATTCCCCCAGGATCCGGTGGCGGCTGCGTCAAGACCGGCCCCTTCAAGAACTGGGTCGTCAACATTGCCCCAACGGCCCCCACCTCGGATGCTGCCCAGGTCCCCGCTGCCGGCTTCCTCACCTACGCGCCCCGCTGCCTTTCCCGCGACATTAGCCAGTGGGTCTCCTCCCAGTGGCTCACCGATGCCGGTATCACCGACCTGATCGCCAACAACAAGGAGATCGGCCCCTTCCAGGACACCATGCAGGGTGTCATTGACGGCGTACCCTTCCTCGACGGCTTCTTCGGCGTCCACGCCGGTGGTCACTACACCATCGGTGGCGACCCCGGTGGAGACTTCTTCGTCTCCCCCGGAGACCCCATGTTCTGGCTGCACCACGGACAGATCGATCGCGCCTGGTGGATCTGGCAAAACCAGGACTTGAGGACGCGCCAGAACGCCATTGGAGGAAGCATCTACCTCTTCAACGACCCACCGTTGCCGCTTGGCACGCTCAATGACTGGCTGGATATGGGTGCTTGCGGAAAGAGCACCACGATCGGCGAGGTGATGGATACCCAGGGCGAGTTTATGTGCTACATCTACCTGTAGATGCTGCTTGCTACGATGCAGATGCATGGGGTTGAGAGGCTGAATGAAGAAGATGTGAAGTCTAGAGAGCATGAGCATGAATGGATGAGTCGCGAAATGGGAGTTCGCCACGCTTCGAACGGAAATCTACGACATGGGGGCAGGAAGGAGATGTAGAGGAGGATGGGAGCGGAAGAGCAGTCGTTGTATATACGGAATAACCTACATGGGACCTCCTATTTTTTCTTGTGTTGTCGTTTGTTGCCAGTTAGCCTACATAAATTTGCGCAGCGCATATTTTTTTTGTTTAATGGGGGTGGGCGGGATAATATTATTTACTTCTTCGGGTCACATATATGGGATTTTGCGTGATGATCCAGTGATCTTGTGGCTATTATAGAATAGCTTATTTGGTCGCGTCCGCTGGAGTTGGTGTGTGGAATGGACCAGGTGGCGTTGGATATCACATCTACTTGCTGCCTACGATTTATACTCAGTGGTAATTTAGACGCCTAGCTTCACGTTATTCTCCCGACTAGACGCCTGCCTACATGTTATTTATCCGACAATAAAACGTCTGCCTACCAGCTCTACCACCGGTATGTTAAACCAGGCGTATGTAAATCCCTCTCTCCACAAACACGCGTCCTCCTCCCCGAGCACCTCGCAACCAAACCTCCCGTCCGCCCGCTGCTCGCCGATCTTCCTCGCCGCGTAGATGGGAGATCAACACTGCACCCCTCGATCCCTCCCCACAAACCTGCAACCCCATCCCGCGTCGGTGCTTTGCTCAACCGAAAAGCCGTCCCCTGTCCGCCCTTCCCATACCACCATCAAACATTCCCCGGAGCCAGGGTGAGGTTTCGGTATGGGTACGTTGTTCGGACCGTTGTACCTGAGTTTGTTATTCTCGCGATAGTTATAGTTGGACTTGTTATAGACGGGGCTTCGCTGGAATGGTAAGGCCGAGGTGGTCATGTAGAACATGTGGGTGATTTGGAGGGAGGCACGTGCGGGGAGGTAGGTATCACATGCATGGGTTCTCTCTTGTTAGAGCTTGTGTCCTTCCTGGCTGCGGATAAATGGGTTGAATGCGGAGAGAAGGGATACAAGACAAGTTATTCAATATTGGGTAGTTTAGCAAATTCGATTTACTGGTAGCAGCGGAGAGCGAGAGACAGAGACAGAAAGACAAATTAGACAGCGGCAACCTCCCCTTGGTATTATTAAAGAGCCTATAGCTCAGCACAGTAGTAGTATCCTCAAATTATAGACCCCAGAATCTCCAAACGCGCCTACCTGCTTTCTCTCGCTGTACTCCCGCCTGCACCCCCCTTTTCCAGAAATATACTCGTACAGGTTATACACCAAAAGCAAACCCCGTCTTTTTGAAATCCCAAAACCCTGAAAGTGGCCACCACCCAAGAAGAAGAAAAATAAATACTGTACAGCCCAGCATGATAACCAGAAGCATCCCTCCGGATTCCCAATCCCCACAGCAAATTTATACAACCAACACCCACCCATCAAACAATCCCCACGTGCGACGCCGTTTTCAACTCGCGCGCCTAAAAAATGAAAAATGAAAAAGAGAAGGGACGGAACTGAATCGAACCCTTCTCAAACGTATATGGTCACTAGGTGAGCACTCACTCGTACCTCATCGACCTTTCCGATACCTCCGGCGGTGGTGCCGGATGACGCGGGTCATACTCCTCATAGTATGCGGGATCGTTTCTTGACACCCCAGCGCCAGAGCTGGGCGCCACAGTAGGGCCAGCACGCTCATACACCGGCCTCTGTGGCGCATTTTCATACACCGGCTGTCGCTGGTGACGCGGCGGCAGCGGCTCGTCGTATCTATTCACCTCCCCGTACCTCTGCGGCAGCTCCTCATATCGCGGCGCACCGTCATACTTATACATGGCCTCCTGTTCTCTTCGTGGAGGCGGTCGGTGCACAACGTACTCTCCCTGCGCGTCTACACGCACATACTCTATCTGTGGTTCGCCAGGGTGCCGCCGTGGCTGCTCGTCAGGATACGTGCGGTAATACTCCGGACGGGGCACGCGTTCGTACGCTACCTGCTCCATGGGTTGCTGCGGCCGTGGTGTCTGGCGAGGTTCATATATCGAGTCCTGCAGGGCGTAGTGTCTTCCGCTGGGCGTCAGGGCGCGGTATTGGCGGCGCTCTGGGAGGCGGTCGGTGACATAGACAGGGGAGTGAGAGCGGGGGACCTCGTCATCGTAGGGAAGATTTTCATAGCTGACGTAGCGGGCGCTGTTGCGAGGGTGGGCGTCAGGGTTGATGGGGCGGTCGTCACGGTAGACCACATCGTCCATTACGTAGCGGCGGTCGACCATGTCAGAGGTGCGGCGTGTGGCGTAATACTGGCGAGGCGCCTCAATGTGGTCTTCGTATCCGTAGGGTAAGTACTGGGGCTGCCTCGCACCTGCCATTTCAGGAATTGATCGCATACGTGGAGGTGAGAGCGATCTGTTTCGCGTTACTGCTTGCCCATTAATGAGCCTGTACTCTTCATTGCGCGTGCTGTATTGGGCCCTTTGGACTGGGTCTACCATGTATGGCTGCTCGCTTCCTTCTCTTCGCTCCGATGCCCATTGTGCCCTAGCCTCCGCCCCGTTCAGGTGCTGGCCTTTGTCCGGACTCGTTGCGATCTCTTCACCAGACCCTGTAGGCAATATCTTGTCGAGAAACTGCTCTGCAGCCATTTTGGTGTCGGAGGAGACCTCCTTTGTGCCTATACTTTCGCCTGGCGTCACCTGGTTCCTCAATTCCCCATCTTCGGAAACGGCACCCCTAGTGTCAGGCCTAGGTCGCTGCTGAGCTATCGCGGGTTCCCTGGCGTAACGATACATGGCAGGAGGATGTGATTCTTCAGCACGGTAGTAGTTGTCATCAACTCGTCTCGCATAGCGCTCTTCATACCGAGGCGACAGTGGCTTAGCGGCCATGCCCGCTTTCTCAATCAGCCGCGGTAGGAGGTTCGCTTCTTCATAGTTATACTCCGGTCGTAGTGGGATATCTTGAAGAGTAGGACTAATAACTCGAGTGCGAGCATTCCTGGAGCGCCGACCAACCTCTTCGAGCTGGGGGTAGGGCCTGGGCTCTGCCGCATAGTCGCTGATAATGTCATCTTGGTAAATTTCTCGTTTAATCCTTTTGTAGCCCATAGGAGACACCCTGCGTTCCACATAGCCCATGGCCGCCTTATCATTGCGATCTGGCACTATTCGGGGGGAAGCGCCGCCGCGCTGGCTAACCGCATGGACTGGCGGGCGGTGTATTTCCCGTGGAGGCGACGGGCTCGTTCGCGCAGGCATAGTATAATACCGGTCATGGTTATCTTTCGAAGGTGCGAGCTCACGGCTATCTTCACGGGAAACACCCCTGTCGTATGGCTGGGGTTGCTCTACTTCAGGCTCAGGAGTGTCAGGTTTGAAGGCATCTGGTAGAGCCTCTTTGACCAGCTGCAACTTATAATCGACCATACCATTAGCATTGGGCAAGTTCCTCATTTTCTTCTTGTCTGGAAGCTCAACCATGTCCGTGGTCCAGTCTAGGTTGGGCGCATTTGCTTTCATATTCTCAATGTGAGTCGATTGAAAGTGGTTTAGTAACTGAGGAAAGGAGAAAAGCTTCCTGTCTGCAGCGCTTGTACCTTTGGAAGACACGGTGTGGGGGTTGATTGGCTTATTCGCTCTTTCAATTGTGCATGTCTTACAGGCGAGCCCGTTGACATTGCGAACCGGCCTCATGTCCTTATTGTTTTGGAGCCCATCGATTAGCATCTTTAGTGGGGGCTCGTCCCCGTACTTCTCCAGAGAACGTTGTAGAATGTGGTAAAGAATGGTATAAACCCTTACACTACCAGGCATATCCTTAACTCCGGAGGTACTGTTCCAAAGTCCCTTGGCAATAAGTGCAATGTCTTGCAGCTGCGCTTTATACTCCTCGGTCCTATAAACGATAGGAGGGATGTGGCTTGGAATCTCAGGAGGAGGTATAGAATGCTGGGTCTGGATAGACGCTGGCGGTTCGAAATTGGCACCTTGATACACAGGAGCTGCCTGTGGGGTATCATATACTACAGGAGGCGCACTAGAATACGGCGGCTCAAAACCCGAGTATGGATACGGCTGGTATGCGGCTTCTTGTTGCGCCTGGTATTGCGGGCCTGGAAATCCTGGGTAGGCCTGGAAAGAAGCCGGCGGAACGTATGTGGCTTGCCCCTGGGAGGTATATTGGTCCAAAGCATGGTGAGGGTCCGCGTATTGCCCTGGTGTAGAGTTGTAGAAATCTTGCGGGTTGTGTGGATTCAGCGGAATTGGAGCAACTCCTGTCTGGTACCCACCATGGGTTGACACCGGAGGTGCAGTTAATGCGCCATTTATATATGGAGCCACAGACGATGTTGCGGGAATAGTTGCACCGTTTCCGACGCTTGGTTCTGGGTTGAAAGGGGGTTCTTCGGGCCACTCGGCTTTCCAGTGAACGATGATACTCCCAGAACTAAGATCGCTGGTATGCTTTGAAGCGTAATGCTGGCAGACTCCCTCAAATGCGTACCATTTGAAATTTTCGCATCCGTTGCAGAGGAAAAGTTCCTTACGATAGTGCTCTGTAAGTGGTTTGATTTTCATATCAAAAACCCATCTCATGTTTTCTAGGCTGAGTTTCCTAGACGCAGGTCCACTTGGCGAATCCGCTGGCAATTCTTCTGCAGTGGCTTTGGAGTATGCATCTTCTTTGGCAATTTCCGCATAAAACTTCTTGCGGACATAAAGAAGAACTTCGGCAGCAAACCTCGGGCTGGTTTCCTTACTGACCTTGTTACCAAGTGCCCAGTTGTCCCTGATAATTTCATCGGCGTATTCACCAGTACGAGCTCTGACTATATTTTGCGCATCTTCCCATCCGCGGTCGACAAATTCCTTGGCCTCCCTTGCTTGCCCATCTTGATAAAGTCGCTCATCTAACTTTGCTTGAACAGCCCGAGTAAGTGCCGCGCGGTCGTCTTCTCGCTGTTGGGCATCAGCGCGTTGAGATAACAACCTTGGCTTAAGCATCTCCCATGCGTTATCATCAAAGGGCTTGATAATTTGAAGAGCCGCTTGAAAAGAAGCCATGTGTGCCAATACATTCGTAGTAATCGGGGGGTCAAGTAATAGACAGCGGCGTTCTATTTCCGACCGTCTAGCCGCTTTCAACTTGTCGACCTCCTCTTTCGTTCGTTCGTGCCTTGTTTGAGGAGGAAAGGGACGTGGAAATGGGCCAAACCCAATTTGCGAAGGGGATTCGAATCGCTGTGGTAAAGCTGCTGTTGGAACTTACGTTAGAAGACACTTATAATTTACACTTGGTATGGCTTACGGAATTGGGGAACCTGCGGAAGAGGGTGCTGCGGAAGAGGATGCATCCTATGGGTACTCGGAAGATGCTCCTTGGGAAGAACCGGGATCTTTAAAAGTCCGAGTGGGCCATGGTTGGGGTGTCCATCAGGCTGCATAGGTACCGTCGCTGGCAGCCGAAGATCGACCTTTCCAGTAGTTCCGTTGGCTTCCATCGGCTCTGCGCTGCGCATACGCTGTAGGCCTCCAGAGGACTCCCACCTTTCCCATCGAACTAAATCGAGCCGCTTGTCCTTTCCACGGGTTTCAAGCCCTTTAATCCACTCTTCTGCGGTTCCTGAGCCTAAAGCTTTCACTCTGAAAAATTCCTGTTTGATGTCTTCGACATGAGGCTTGTAGAAGTATTTGCCGATCTGCATGTTTGTAGGTGGTTGGCCTTGCTGCAAGGTTGTTGACGCAACAACGTGAAGTTCACCGGTGAGAAATATGAAGGGGAGTGCGGCCATAAGCGGTGATGGCACCGAGGAGGATAGTAGGAGATCAATTTCCTGACCGGGGATTAGTGCAAGCTTGGAAAGAAAAGAAATAAAATAGTCATCTACCTTGATAGTTCGGAGCTGCAAACAAGGCCCACAAGCACGAATGGCAAATGCCCAAATAGGACGAACGCCAGCCTCACCAGGACCATAATGCCACTGATCTGGAGATATAGAAGAGACAGGATTTTGTCGTTTATCACAGAAGTCGCAAACGAAATTACAAGAAAGTTTCCACATGCCAAGCTCTGACATCTCATCCAAAGGATTGGGCATCCAAGGACGAAATAATCTCCTGGAGGCCTGCCAGATAACTTCTGGTTGGCGTAGTGGAACTACGCTGCGGGACAAAGAGGCAATAACGGAAGTACTTGCTGGAGACTGAGGATCAAGATACGCTCTAAATATCTTGTTGACACGCAACAAGCGACCTAGAGTTCTTGGAGACGTGAAAGTGAAGATATGTTGCCAAATTTCTGCGGGTAACAGAGACCTATCAGATGGCAATCGGCCTTCCGGGGTTCGAATGCTTCCAAGGGCCGCGTCTGGGGACAATTCCAATTTGACACGCTTCGCATGGCCAGATTCTCTATTTCCCTGTGGTATATCCTCTGGAGAGTCACTTGTGTCGGATGGGACTTTGCGTTTCCGCGATATGTTCTCCAACGAGGCAGCAATCGGGCTTTTGGCTGTCGAGCCGTGTTTGGCCTGTTCCGGGAGGGGCGCATCGGTGTTTTCATCATCGGATGAATCCGAATACTCTGTCTCCGCTGACATCGAAACATCCGACATTTCGTCTTCATCTATGCCGTCCTGGGCTGACATTGTCGGTTATATGGCACTGGTAACCACCCAGTCGCGGTAGGTAGCTTGCCAAAGAGCCTGGGTTTGGGTACTGTCTGGGTGAGCTATCTTGTCCCTCTCGCGCCTGCCAAATCCGGATATGTTAGGAAAAGAGGAACCATGAGAGAAGCGTACTCCCTCGATGTTGGCGATGGTGGAGGCAGAGGAAATAACGGGGGCACTTGTCAGAGGAATATTAACCAGCGAAATGGTTACAGATTCCACAAGTGCGGCTTTGGTTTCGCATGGAGCAGTCCTATGGGGTTTGTCTGAGACCGAGGGGTGGTGACACTGGATGAGGCCGTCCTGGGACACAAAAAGAGAGAGATATATAGCGGAGAGAAGAGAACAGGAGTACCGATAGGAAACCGACCACGCGTGTAATCTTTGATGGGAGTAAGATTGCGGAGAGAAAGAGGGGATTGCGAAGGTTGAGAAGGAAGGGAAGACGATGGGAGGAAGAAGAGGGAAGGAAGGAAGGAGTCCAGAGTAGAGTAGAGGAAGTAAGGTTGAATATGTATCCGGGGGCGTATGGACTCTTTTCTCGAAGTGAGGCGGACCAAAGCACCTGAGGCTACTTCTATCTAATCGATACCTTGCTTGTACCTTTCGACTGACTTTAGTCTAGAAGTGAACTTTGCCGTTCGCCGCACGCTAGTCCTGTTCCGGCTAGACTGTTCGTCAGCTGCAATCCAAACGGCCCCTCTTAGCATCATCGCTGTGACGGAGTTGGTGCGAGGACATCAGGGCCCCAACAAGGCAGAACTTCTAAACTCCCCAAAACAAACCATTCTTATATTGTTACATCCTACACTCCCTCCACGAATCTTACCAAGTCTCTCATCCCTCGTAGCCTCGACGGCTATTACATCAAATCTCCTATTCAATTATGGCTTCGCTGAATACGTCGACCAATGGGCCATCAATCCGGTCCAGTTACCAGGGCGTCGTCCAGGCACCCCCTCCATCCGGAGCCGCTGCGAACTCCCCAACTTATGCGCAGTGGGCAATCTTCTCCGTTTCCGCGCCTCTCGTGAATGCCTTTCAGCAGGACTCCGGCTCGAAGGAAAGTGTGTTGAAAGTCCAGGATACTGGAGGTAAGCTTGGAGAGTTCCGGGACTGTCTTAGATTACTTCTTGCTGACATAACGGAAATAGAGGGCGAGCTTCAAGATCTCATCGAGGACTTCTCCGAGGGCCGCATACAGTTCGCTTTCGTGAAAGTGAAGGACTCGAACAGTGGCTTGCCAAAATCTGTCCTCATAGGATGGGTATGCGAACTCAACACCATCCCTGCCATACAAATGACTGACTGGATCCATAGTGCGGTGAAGGAGTTCCTGAGAGGACAAAGGGCTACTTTACTAGCCATCTAGCAGCAGTTTCAAAGATACTACACGTATGTGTATTTTGCTATTGTGGTGACATACACTGACATCTTGCAGGGATACCATGTCCAGGTTACCGCACGATCAGACCGAGACCTCACTCCAGAAGGCATAGTCCAGAAGGTCGCCGATGCCTCAGGATCAAAATACTCAGCAGGAAGTGCCCAGTCTGTCCCCGCGACTGCGCCAAATCCAGCGGTTGCTTCGAAGCCCGTATTCACTCCCACACAGAGCGGCGCCGGTTCGTCCTACAAC
The DNA here is from genome assembly GCA_001630595.1 of Pseudogymnoascus sp. BL308. Taxonomy (NCBI): domain Eukaryota; kingdom Fungi; phylum Ascomycota; class Leotiomycetes; order Thelebolales; family Thelebolaceae; genus Pseudogymnoascus; species Pseudogymnoascus sp. BL308. The sequence continues at coordinate 167,449 of LMYD01000011.1, read as the reverse complement.
CCATTGGGAGGTGCAGCCTCAAGAAAGACTGGCCGAGACAGCAATGTGGATGAAGATGGATGGGGCGCAGATGCCCCTCAAGTCAGCAGGTCCCAGATTGAAAAGGTGGCATCGGCTTATCAACCTACCAAGGTCAACATGGCCGAACTTACCAAACAGAAGCAAGAGCCTTCGAGATTCAATGCCGCCCCACAACAAGCGGATGCAGACTCCGGTGATGTGGTAAAGGGCGGATACCAACCAATTGGAAAGGTTGACATTGCCGCAATCCGCGCCAAGGCAAAGAGGGTCGAGGACGACCGCCCAACCACGGTTAAAGGCGCCTACGAGCCGGTTGGAAAGGTTGATATTGCTGCCATAAGGGCAAAGGCACAGAAGCCTACCGATGAGCCTTCGCGCCATACTCCACCCGCACCTGTGAAGCCATCCACTACTGGTGAAGAAAGTGAGGAACCCAAGTCCTTGTCAGACCGCTCCTCCGTGTTCCAGCAGTCCGAGCGCTTAACATCGCTCCCAAAGCCCAAAGTAGCCAACAAGCTACCTTCAAATTTTGCAGGCACGAAAGCACCAACACCAGGAACATTCGGTTTGCACTCGGCGGCACCAGCTAATGCTGCTCCCGCCCCAGTAGGTGCCGCAAGTCGAACATTTGCAGATGAGGGCGGAAAGACCCCGGCTCAAATCTGGGCAGAGAAGAAAGCCAAGGAGCGCGGCACCAGCGGCGCAACAGAAACCCATACCCCCGCTGAGCCTGTTACCAGCCAATCGAGCGGGGGTGGGGAATGGAAGAGCGGGTACAAGGGGAAGTCATGGGCACCGGTTGCTATCGCCACCACGACCACTGGCAAATCCGCAGCTAGCGACTTGGAGCAGCAGCGTACTGGCGAGCAAGAGCATGACCGCGCCCAAGACGAAGAGGAGGCGCCATCGGCCCCGGCTGGAGGCATTGGCGCACTTAAGGATAGGTTCAAGGGTGCGGCGCCAATGGGTGTTCCGTCCACTGGAGAGAGAGATGCCTCTCCACCACCTGTGCCATCTGCGACTAGACCTACTGGAGGCGTATCCATGTCTGGCTTGCCATCTAGGCCAGCCGCTGCTGAGGAAGACGAAGATGATAGGGGTCGCCACAACATCCCTTCGCCACCACGCGTGGCACGCAGCCCAACGCCACCAACGCCCGAGCGGGAGGAGTCGCCTGTGAGAATTGCCATACCCGTCCCGCGAGGCAGCGAACCACGCATCGAGGCTCCAGAGGAGCGTCATAACGCACCCTCGATGCCAGTACGCTCGCTCGAGAAAGAGGTTCCCCGTGAATCGGAGCTGGCAGACGAACCCGGAGGCCAGGACCCTGCCCGTGCAGCCAGTGCTGCTCTCGCTGGGGCTGCATTTGGCGGAGCTGCCGTTGCCGCAAGCCAGGGCGCCGAGCAAGGCGGAAAGCACGCAATTGCACAGTACGACTATGAGAAGGCGGAGGATAACGAGATTGAGCTCCTGGAAGGCGAATACGTCACCGAGATCGACATGGTGGATGATGATTGGTGGATCGGCACAAACTCCAAGGGCGAGAGCGGATTGTTCCCTAGCAACTACGTTGAGCTAGTCGAGGACGATGAGGCTGCTCCACCCGCGCCTTCAAGGCCATCCGCCCCTGAGGAGACACATGCCCCTGCAGCACCTGCGGCCCCAGAGCCATCTAGCTCCGGGCCTACTGCCACTGCCATTTACGACTACGAAGCTGCCGAGGACAACGAGTTGAGCTTTGAAGAGGATGCTAAGATTACAGACCTGGTAAGCCTCAATGACCCGTTGCGGTTAACACTACTAACGCGTGATAGGAATTCCCCGATGAAGATTGGTGGTTTGGTCACCTTAACGGGAAGTCCGGACTTTTCCCGTCAAACTATGTACAGCTTGATGAGAAGTGAAAAGCACTGTCTGAGTCGGTGTAGCTGGCCAAAAAGATTCTTTAGATCCATTTTGTCATTATCCACTGGAAAAGTGTGTTCTGATTTGCACGTGATAATGCCCATATTTATTGCACAAAGTTATATAAATGCTATCCTATGTGATATTGGGGGCTATTGAATGCATATTTTTCACCTATATTTTGTAGTCGTCCCACGTATAGTTCCACTCGACCGTTGAATACCCCCTCAAGATGATATATGATAGATGATATGATGTCTTTTAAACGTTGACGGTAAGTCGTCGGCCCGTCCATATTTTCACGTGACGTAGTTTTCCCAAACCGGGAACACAAGACTTGGCGGCTAGGAGGCAACCTGCCTGATGTTCGATCGCGAAACCTTGCAAATTGTCCGGCCAAGATTGGGTAAACAGTCGCTGTCGCTTCATACCCCGAACGTGAAGTCTGCCACCACGGCATTGACATCTCCTGAAGACCGAGCCATTATTTGCTCCTGGCTCGAGCCTCCTCATTGACGTGCGCAGACGATTAGTCGCATGTGAGACAAGTGTCGTCGTTTGCCGACGCGCTGAACCAGCTTCAACAACCCATCTGGACACCAACGTCAACAAAGATGGCATCTCTCGGCGAGAACTTGCTTGGGATAGTCAACAAGCTCCAGGATCTGGTCTTCAACACTATCGGCAATGACTCCCTCGACCTCCCACAAATCGTGAGACGCCTCTATTTTGCGACAACCCGCCGCAAATCTTTTCCCCTGCTAACAGCTTGCCCAGGTCGTCGTTGGCTCCCAATCCTCCGGCAAATCGTCTGTGTTGGAGAATATCGTCGGAAGGGACTTTCTGCCTCGAGGCAGCGGCATAGTTACTCGGAGACCCCTCATTCTGCAACTTATCAACGTCCCAAGCGACAATGACGCACCGGAAGGAAGCGACGTACATGTACCCCATACAGCCGCCAGCGTCGAGGCACAGGGCGAATGGGGAGAATTCCATCATATCCCAGGGCGCCAGTTTACAAACTTCCAAGATGTGAAACGCGAAATCGAGAATGAGACGGCGAGGATTGCCGGGAACAACAAGGGTATCAACAGACAGCCCATCAACTTGAAGATATACTCGCCACATGTGCTGAGCTTGACTCTTGTTGATCTTCCGGGTCTCACCAAGGTAAGAGCAATGCGAGGGTCTCTGCGAGATCAGGAGCTGACGGAAGTGACTAGGTACCTATTGGCGACCAGCCCAGCGACATCGAGAAGCAGACACGAAACCTCATCTCCGAGTATATCGCAAAGCCAAACAGCATTATCCTTGCTGTGTCTCCTGCGAACGTTGATATTGTTAACTCCGAAGCCTTGAAGCTGGCGCGACATGTCGACCCCCTTGGCAGAAGAACTATTGGTGTTCTTACGAAGATTGACCTCATGGACCATGGAACGAATGCGTTGGATATCTTATCGGGACGTGTATACCCGCTCAAGCTTGGCTTTATTGGAGTTGTGAACCGATCGCAACAGGACATCCAGGGGAACAAGACTCTCGCGGAGGCCTTGAAGTCCGAGGCCGACTTCTTTAAGCATCACCCAGCATACAGAAATATGGCGAACAGATGCGGCACCCAATTCTTAGCCAAGAGTCTCAATACGACGTTGATGGCTCACATTCGTGAGCGTCTTCCCGATATCAAGGCAAGACTGAACACTCTTATGGGCCAAACCCAGCAAGAGCTAGCGAGCTATGGTGACATGCATTTTAACGGCAAAGAGCACAAAGGAGCATTAATCTTGCAACTTATGACCCGGTTTGCGTCGTCCTTCATATCGTCTATTGACGGTACGTCGACCGAAATCTCAACCAAGGAGCTTTGCGGTGGAGCCAGGATATATTATATTTTCAACTCTGTTTTCGGAAACTCTCTCGAGACGATAGACCCGACCACGAATTTGTCCGCATTAGATATCCGAACCGCTATTAGAAACTCTACGGGACCAAGGCCTAGCCTATTCGTCCCTGAGCTCGCATTTGACCTCCTCGTCAAGCCGCAGATCAAGCTGTTGGAAATTCCCAGCCAACGTTGCGTCGAGCTTGTATATGAAGAACTCATCAAGATTTGCCACACATGCGGCTCTACGGAGCTGACTCGCTTCCCCAGGCTACAGGGCAAGCTTATTGAGGTTGTGTCTGACCTGCTCCGAGAGCGCTTAGGCCCAGCATCAAACTATGTCGAATCTCTTATCTCTATTCAACGAGCATACATTAACACTAACCACCCGAACTTCCTCGGTGCAGCAGCAGCCATGAGCCACGTTGTCACCAAGAAGCAAGAGAACGAGAAGAAGAAGCTCCTCCAAGAGGAGCGCGAGAGGCGCGAGAAGAGACGCCAAAAGGAGATTGGCGCCGCAAATGGCGTTGACGGCCATGAGGAGGAAGACGAGGCTGCAGAGAAATCTGAGGGACTACCCCACCGCTCGAAGATGCACAAGTCCGGACGCAGCGCCTCGCCCCACGTTCGCCAGAACGGGACCTCCTCAAGCATCGCCGAGCGCATCAACGGGCAGCGCGCCAGCTCGCCGACACGATTCGGTGCGCAGGCTAACGCTAACCCGAAGGACTCTTTCCTCAACTACTTCTTCGGGAAGGATGGTGCTCCTGGCGGTGGACCGGGTGTTGGACAATCTGCGTCATCGGCGCAGAACCCAAACCTCGGCCGTCATGTCAGCCAGAGCGCTGAGCCGAGCATTACGCAGAGCATCAGGAGACAGGAAGAGCGGAACACACACCGCAGCCCTGCCCAACAGACACGCGACGAGGATTACGCTAGAGAATATGATTATAGCTCTCCATTCGTAAGTCACATTTTTTTTATATAATTGAGGCCTCAGGCGCTAACATTTCCACAGGGCAACAACACCGAGCCAGCTCTCACAGACAGAGAAGCTATGGAGACCGAGCTCATCCGCGCGCTCATCTCGTCCTACTTCGACATCGTGCGCGAGTCCATCGCCGACCAAGTCCCCAAAGCCGTTATGCATCTCCTCGTCAATCACTCCAAGGACGTGGTCCAGAACCGCTTGGTCAGCGAGCTGTACCGCGAGGACATGTTCGAGGAGCTCCTCTACGAAGACGACGCCGTCAAGAAGGAGCGCGAGAAGTGCGAGAGGCTGCTCAAGACCTACCGCGAGGCGGCGAAGATCGTCGGCGAGGTCTTATAAGGCTAGATTTTGTGTGAGGATATATGTGTAGGTATCGGCGTAGAGGGCTAGTCTTGCATCCATTATGATGTTTATGGTGGATATGTTTTTATACGGCGCAACACACGCAGCTCTGTAGAATAGTGTATCTTATTTTGGGTTCATCATTCGCGTTCGTTGGGCATTATGCGTGTCTCTAGAGGAGACTGTATATTTCTGCTTTTGAACTATAGTAGTGAATAACGTGTACTTTGGGCACATTTGGGGCTGTCATGGTTTCTCATGCTATATTTTATTGTATCGTGTATATATATCGTGACATGCAAATAAGCTTCATATAATGGAGATTATTGGAATGCCCTGTATCTTTTTATCCAACTCCGGAAACTTTTCACGAATGAAACTTATTATAATATATAATTATTAGGGTATGTATATACAAATCTGCTCACAACGCCATTAGACTAGCCCGTACTTCACCAAACTATCGGCCGTATCTACAATACTCTCCTCCGTCTTCCGAGGCTCCCACCCAAGCGTTTCACGAGCCTTCCTATTACTACCCTGACTTATCTTCCCCAAATCCGGCAGAACCTGCCGAATTGGCTTATCAAAATAAGCCAGGAAATGAACGACGAAGTTCGGGATCTGGATAGACGGGACCTTCTTCGCATTCTGGGGTCTCTTCTCCTTAATAACCTGGCCAATCTTGAGCATGGAGAGTGCGGGGTCGCTGCTGGCAGCGAGGAAGCGCTGGTTCGCTGCCTCCGGCTTCGTCATGGCGAGGAGATGTAGAGATGCGACATCACGCACATCGACGAACGTGTAATTCAGATTCGGACACCCAGGCACGCTGCCATCCATAAGTTTCTTAACGACCTGCAGCGATGACGAGATCTCCTTCCCCAGTGTGGGGCCAGACACCATCACCGGAGCCACCGTCACGAGCTCCATCTTGCCACTATTGGCATCAGACTCCACAAACGCCCATGCCGCTTTCTCAGCAATCGTCTTAGACTTCATATACGGTGCAAGCTTGACGGGTCCATCCAAGACCGTCCAATCCTCCTCCGTAAATGGCTCTGCCCGCGGCGGATGCCCGTACTCTACAGCCCCAAAGCTGCTCGTCAGCACAACCCGCTTCACGCCCGCCGCAGCCGCGGCTTTGAGAACGCGCAAAGTGCCGTCGCGCGCGGGGATGATTAGATCGTCTTCATGCTTGGGTAGTTCCACGGGGAACGGCGATGCGACGTGCTGCACGTATGTGCAGCCCTGAGCTGCCCCGGCCCAGCCTTCGTCGTGGTCGAGGGATGCTGCGGCGAAGGTGAGTCGCTCGAGTGAGGCGGGAGTGGCCCCGCCGTTTGTGAGGGAGGTGATGACACTGGCGGAGCGCGAGAGGTTGCGAATGGTGGTTCGCACTGTGTAGCCTTCTGAGAGTAGGGCGAGGATGACATAGGATCCAACGAAACCAGAGCCACCAGTTACAAGGACTGTGGTGGACGAGGGCGACGCCATTGGGTATATAGACTGGGATGGAGAGAAGGCGAAGAGTAATATTGAGTTTAAACTACTCTATGGATGATTGTTAAATAACTGCACATAGCACTGTTATTATAGAAACCAGTTCGAGCTGTCACCGCAGCTCTTATCGGAGGGAAATTTGTCCGTGTTCTAGGCTTCAGGTGGTGGACGCAAGGTGGCCCGCACGTCGGGGGCGACGCGGTGCAACATCAGTCCGACAACTTCAGTCCGACAACATCAGTCCGAAACCCTGTTGCTGCACGTCTGCACTATCGAGTTTCTTCCATAGATCCTATTATGAATCAAACGGCTCTTTGAGATTCCATAGGGTTAGGACACCTAGCTAAGCTGCCATCTGTGAGTTCCTAAACGGCCTCCAATAACGTCCAGATCTCCTCCCCAAACTCCAGGCTGATAACTCCTGATAGGCGTCCCTTCCACGTCATTCTCTCGTACTTGCTAACGTGCTCCCCGATATTCTTGAGCGAATCTTAGTACCCCCTTGCACACTCCTCGACATCCTTGAGCGCTTCTTGGTAGCCAGTCGTGCTTGTGGCAGAATCGAGGCAGAAGTAGAAGTCATATACCATTTAGGACCAATCGCAATAAGTTCCCTAGCACGCTGTTTTAAACTTCCATGCATCACGTTTAAAAACCGTTCGCTCAACTTAAGATCAGCAATGATGCAGCGCAGGAAAGCCTCCAAGGTTTTGTCTTGCTCTCCATCTTCGTCTTCATCTTCGTCTTCGTATCCATCTTCATCTTCATATTCGTCTTCATATTCGTCGAGACAAGGGTCTGGTATCTGCTCTAGGGGGTACTCCTTCAAACCGATTTTGATCCGTCTTCGGCAGAATTCTTTCAGACCGACCTGGATCATGGCCTGGTCGTATGTATGCCTGCCCCTCATAATTGTTTTCACCTGACTGACATAGCGGATCGCATAGTCCATAAGGGTGTCTGGGTTATTATCCGGGTTGGGCCGATTTTGAAACTGACCGAAGATGTACTGCGACGTGACGTCCAGAAAACCCATATACTCTAGCACCTCAGCGCTAATAGCTCTCGTCGGCATCACGAAGCTGCCATGCCGCTGCTGCTTATTGTCGATGAAACATGTGGTATCCCTTCCAGTGGTTAAGGATGATGAGTAACTTGGGGCGTCCCACAAACCGGTATGTACCACATTGGACACCTTTCGTTCGCCTGGCCTAGTTCTGGCTCTGAAGACATCATCGCGTTCCAGGGCTTGGGCTTCCTCGAATGTGAAGTCTCCATCGCCAGTCAGCTTTGTCGATATAGTAGACATGTTGTCCATTGAGAATGTACCGAAGGCAGCGTTTTAATAATCGTAGGTTGTAGAGATGTGTGTAAGTGGTGTGAGATATCGACTTGAAATAGCTGGGAGAAAAAAGAGCAAAGGAAATAGGTAAACTGCATGCAGCCGCTATATTTATATACATTTTGTGTTTGGAGATGTTAACATACGTTATATGTGACTCAATTAGATAGCTTTAAGCTTAATTGTTAGACAGGCACACTACCGCTAGCCTATGACTCCATTTTATCAGGAGGTTTAAGAATTTCGCTCTCTATAAGATTCCAGCATGTCGCTTTTAATGATAATGTATGCCGTATTGCTGAGTAAAGATTTCCTTTTCCCTCACTTTCGGCACCTTCGCATGAGGTGGCCTGGTCTTGGAGTGTTTGATGATCCACGGATGCTTTTGAACACCATCGAGTGGCATTCGATTTTCTGGATTAATGACCAAAATCTAAAATATTAGTGTTAATCGCTAGTCCCATAGAATACTGACTCACTGGGTTAATTATATTAGCTTCCAGCGACACAAAATCTGGTACGCTCATTTCGTACCTGACTATTCGTTTGTATGTGAGAACTGGCGTGTCCTCGAATGGCGCTTCCCCAACAAAAAACTCGTACGTTAAGAAACCAAAGCTCTACAAGTCTACAGCAGCATCATACATGCAATGATTAATTATTTCTGGTGTTAAGTAGTCTGTAGCTCTGCATGTTGTTTTTTCGTCAGTTGGATAGCGCATGGACGCTCCGTCCAAAACCAACAATCTTGAGTTAGCTCACCATGGATACTGACGAGGACATTTTCCGGTATAATGTCTCAATGTATCACATGCTTCTTGTTCAAGAACTTAAGCACTCAGGCCATTTGAGCAATGTATTTCGCTGTATTCCACTCTGAAAACCAGCCTCCGCAGTGAAGATGCTTGCTTATGTAACTCCCCCTTTTTGGCGAGTTCTAGAATAAAAAATATCCGTTTATTGTCTTGGAAATAGCCATAAAGCTGAAGGATATTAGGATGTCAATAAATTGTATTGGATGGGATTACTTTAGGGAAGCATTCGGCTTCTGTATTGGGGATGGCGCTCGTTCAGCCTCAGCTGGTTATTCCGGTGGCCCCAGTGATTTGGCCGCAGGCTTCCGCGGCGGTAATTCAGACCCAACTGGCGCAACCGAGGTCGACTGTTGCAGGACAGCACTGTAATTTTCTAATGCAATCTTGCGAAGGTTTGAGTGGCTAGAAATGGGTGATTTAGATAGTCGTATGACTGAAGATGCAATGACCTGATCATATTAGATATGCCTTTAATGGCAGTCGGCTGGCAAACTATAGACCCAGGAAATGATTTATTCTCCACTACCTAATTTTTTGCAATAATCAAGACCCTATGGATGGGATAGCCGAATCTATCAGAGGGCGGCTCTAACTCTACCAATGAACAGGTACACAATCTTTAGACTTGGAATATGATTTACCGGGCCCCCCCCCACCCCCCTAGGCCTGTTCTTGTCGCCAGCCGAGTTTTGGGACAATTAGGATGTTAACGACGCGACAACCTGGGAATATTAGAGCACGTATCTAACGGCGGGTTGGTAGAAAATCTTTGGACCTGGGATATATTTTCTTTCCATCACAGGGTTCATTCTGGTCATTGACGGACATGCGCTTGAAGCTCGCTTCCAGATTATGGGATGTCATTTAAGAGTTACGAGGCATTTCCAATTAAATATCACGAGTTAAATATTATCGTGAGTAAATAATCAAGGTCTTGTAGTCGGTTGAGGAGAAATTGTGTATTTTTATTATTTTGCTGTTGGTTGTCGTCGATGAGATACGAAATGACTGACAAAACTAATCTATGTGAGTGATACTTCAAAATATATCCCTGTCTCGGTCCATTGACATCGTTATCTCTCGCTCTGTATTGCTAAAATTTTACGTCCACTAATTTATTGCCGTGGAGTATTCGTAGTTCTGCAAGTTATACGACTACGATCTTGATATTTGTTGCAAGTTATAAACTTCGTCAAGTCCCTCTCGGATGTGACCGAACGACCCTTTTGTCTTTTTGCGCCATCTAGCGTCTGGAGCAAAACCACGTTCCCTGCCCCACTAAGTCCGAGCTCTTCAGCTACCACCAGTGCATCTCCACCTTGGCCAACACCCACATGCGCGCACGTGTATGCTCCTACTATGTACAGTATAGTCTAGTGGGCATTTCAGCTCTTTTTTCGGGCGGGGTCTGATCCGAAGCTGACTTTTTTTTCCCTGGCGGCTTGAAGTCGATATTATCCTTCCCCTCGTTTGTACTCCGTGATGAGCACTATGAGCTGGCTGCATGCGCGTATCTGCACCACAAGGGTTAGCTTTATTACAGAGAGGGTTCTATCAGTTTCACCCGCCCACGCAGCACCTCAAACAGACAGCGATCCTCTGCAGGCATCCCGATACGCGAGTGTCTTCCCACTTCGTATGGGCTAAAAGTCCCCGGGTGTGCCCCCGTCTACCCGCGCTAATCAGAGCCCTACGGGGACGCTGTGCAACTCGCCGTCCCGAGCACCAGCCGTGTCTGTAGTGACTATTGTTGAAAACCAAGGTTTTCTATCTCTTTGGACTTCAATTATCATATTACGACCCATTGCGAGAGTCAGCTGCCTACTTATTGATCCGGAGAGATCCTCTAGCAGCTGCTCTGCCGCGGCACATTCTGTACTGTGCATAATCGACAGTGTCAACTCTTTGCGGTGCACGGCCCCGTCCATGCTCTGGATTACTCTGGGCTCTTCAACAGCATGTACGCAGCCCCACCCATCGCATCCGCAAAGCGGTACTAGCCAAGTGCCCCGAGCGATCATTCGCAGGGGATAGGTTGGTGGCGTTCAATATCCACGCAGCCTCAGCTGAGACAAGAGGGCTCGTGCAAAAAATACCAGGAAGCATGTAATGGGCCTCGGGTATTTTTCTTGTTCATGCATTGCTCCTTCCCCATTGGAGCGCCACAAGTGAGATGATTCCCCCCAACCCGATGTAGAATTGGCACTGTTGGACGATCTGGAAATGGATAAGATCCTAGCTGGTCCCTGTCCTCGAGAAGGGGTTGGACTATCTCCCATTAGCCTGTTGTCTACTGTGCTGTACCTGTTGATCGAAAGGCAAAAAAACACGCCTCAGTCAAGGCAGTCATTAGAATGCCATGACGGACAACGCGATCGACTGGAAGGAGTGGGAGGGACGCATCGTCCCTAGAGAGTTTACACCGGGATTCGTGGTGTTGTCATATCTTGTCAGCTTTGTCGGAGCATGGACGACTCTGGAACTCCTCCACCGGCGGACCGCCGGGAAAGGCCTCTACAACTGGTGCGTTCTGATCGTGAAAGTCGCAAGCCTCACCAAAACTAATGGATCTCGGGCAGGTCGCTCCTCTTCGGCTCATCGATCTCCATGGGAGGCATTTCCATTTGGTGCATGCACTACATCGGCAACCGCGCAACCGTCCTCGGCGATGGGCACCTAGCGATCCAGATCGCATACAGCCAGGGCTTCACAGCTCTCTCCTTTTTCGTTCCGATCGTAGTTCTCCTGGCCGCCTTCATGGCCGTCGGGTCTAGCGACAAGATCAGCAAGATCCGACTCCCAGTTGGCGGGGCGCTGGCGGGATTGGCCATATGCGGGATGCATTACCTTGGGCAGGCTGGAATTTCGAACTATACGTGCGTTTATAGCGTGGGATATGTTGTCGGCTCAGCGGTTATCGCTGTTTTTGCCAGCATTACAGCACTGTCGGTATTCTTTGCCCTCCGTGCGGCCTGGACAGACTCATGGTGGAAGAGAGCTATGTGTGCCGTTATTCTAGGATGCGCGGTGTTTGGAATGCATTGGGTGGCGTCCGTTGGAACACAGTACCGCCTGAAAATGGCCAGCCCATCGAAGTCCCATGACATTCCTAGGAACTCGACTGTTATCGTCATCATTGTTTTGGTATGACTGCCCACCCTTTGTGTACCCGAAGGGATATTAACACACAATAGTCTGTTGCTGCCTGCGCCATCATTCTTGGCCTCACCATTATTACACAGAGGAGAAGAACTCGTTCCGCCAACAGAGCTCAGCAAGTCGTCTTGGCTTCTGCAATTTTTGACCGCAATGGGAGGCTCCTAGTGACCTCCGAAGGCCTTCTCCCAAACCAGAGGGTCACGACTTCCTATGTCGAATGGGTATGTCAATCGCAATGCCCTAATTGGCCTACCCGATATACTAACCGACATAACAGTCTTTCGACGAGGTATTTGGAACTTCCCATCCGGTATTCCAGTGGATTTTCCGCACCACGCGCAACTGGAGCAGCATATCTACCCTCCTTCCTGGGATGCGCACTCACCTTCAACATACGAAGAAATACCGGCCTGGATTAAAGTCGGAGACTGATCCCCATGGCAGTGAGGACGGGTATACAGAGAACTATTCTGTTATTTTCCGCGAACTATTCTGCACTGCCGCCGCAGACCTCGCCGAACAGTTAAATGAGTCATTGGAAGATGTTGGCGTCCTCTTCGATGAGATATTCCACACTGGCGAGATGCACAGCACCGAGCCTGGGACCAAACGACAAGGATCTAAGCTTTCCGCGGACGAAGAGAGGAACATAGCAGCAGGCCATGTTATCAGCAGAGGACAACTTCTCGTCCTCGTCCGTAGCGTGGACAAAACGGAGGCAGACCGCTTTGCTGCCTCTGGCTATCGCTTCGCCGAAATACAGAGCGTTTCCCCTATCATATCTCGCGGCATGCAAATCAATTGCGATGACCTTCCGGGCCGTCTCACTAATATGTACGAATACTCAAAGGACACGCCCATTATGAACCCCGGTGTCCACTTGGCATTGTTTGCGCTCAGAGCCCGTGTGCGCGGCGGGTTTGACGTCCTTGTCCCGAAGAACCGCAGAAACCAACTCCCTGCTATGCCCTTACCAATTGATAATCTCAGGGGCTGGGAAGCCGAGTATCTTTCTCAACTAGACGGGCTATCGGTCTCCGCGTGCCTAAAATTCCTGAATGCGAAAACGCCAAACGCCGCCACCGTATCGAAGGAGCAGCTATTTGCGATAGAATTCCGCGACTCGCTCATGGCATTGAAAGATGAAATCGAAGACCCTGTCTTCAACGACGCCCTCCTCATTGCCCATCCCCTCACTGTACCCTGCCGCGGCCCCAACTCGGAGTCCCCGCCAGGCCGCGCAGCAATCCTCGCATTCCGCCTCATCGTACCCATCCAATTCCGCGCACACGGCCAGAAACTTGAATTCGTCCCCCTCAGCTTCTTCCGCACGCAGCAATACGTGCACAGGAATAGTCCGGATCACCAACACTTTACGCGCAAGGTGCATCGCGAGTTCGCACCGATTCTGAGTAAGCGAAGGGCAAGTGTCGATGATGGCCGTAAGAGTATGATGAGCTCGTCAGGAGGGGGAGAGTCGAGCGAGGGATTCAAGCGCTTGGGCTCGGTGTATGGCGATGGCGCGATAGATGTTCCCATGCCTACACCGCCGCCGAGAGCGCAGCGCAGATTTTTAGGCGTGCGCTTAGGTAGAAGGCATCAGAAGAGGGAGGCGCTGACACCACCGCGGCTTAGTTTGGAGAGTGGCTCTGAGGCCATGCTGGTGGAGGAGCAGGCATTTGGGGGTATCATGGTGAGCCAGGAGGTTAGTGTTATTGTTGGGCGTGATGATGAAGGTGGTGGGGATGATGGACTAGGAGGGACGGAGTTGGTGAAGATGATGCCACAGGCGCAGATGGGTACGAGGGGAGGCGCGACGAAGGAGATGGATGAGCCGGAGACGTATGTTGATCGGCTGATTGCCATTTGTGTCAAGGCGAGAGGATAGGTGAGGCACTATGTTGTATTATTTGATGATTTGGTAACGAGGAGGCGTTTGTGGAACTTATGGGGCTGGAACGGGGTGGGCGGCGTGGAGTTTGCGGATGGTTGGAATGGAAATATAGAGGGTGGGCGGATGTAATAGGGTCCTTGTATATGAAGTACATATATATATTGTATTGTACACACCCCAATCACGCCCGTGATTTTCGTCGCCATTTTCTAATGCCTACAAATAAAACTCTGGAACTAGACCACCTAACACCCGAATCCTATCCTTCACGCCTCCGATTACAACACCGCAGCTTGTGGGATCAAAATTGCCCACTCGCCGTTCAGATCGGGGACTGTGAGACTCCACTCGTTCTCCTCGACCTCAAACTCAAACTCTCCAACGCCATCGACGACGTATTCATTGGTCGCCGCGTCCAGTTTGCCGATACGGCCTTGCGTAGGGTCGACAGCGGCGAGGATCGCGGCAGAGAAGATGTAATCAACCTTCACAACATCGGTGGCAGCCGTCGCGCTCTCGGTGGATATTATGAATGATTGAGGGTCGACGAAGAGGAAGCCTGCGGGGGGGTTACCGGTCGGGTTGCTATTGACAACGGCCACGGCGTTGGCGGCTGTGGCGTTGACTTCGACTTCGAGGTTTCCGGCTTCCTAGGTGGAAGTTAGTATCAGCCGAAGGCGGGGTTGGGTCTTGGATGGTACTTACGTTGCCTGTGAAGAGGATATCGGTCTTCTGGTTTCCGGCTGGCGTGGCAATGGCAGTATTGAACGCGCCCTCAACGTCGGTCTCTCCCTCTCCGCCAGCTTCGGCTTCAGCCTCACCATCAGCTGCGGCAGCTTCGCCACCGGCGGCGGCGGCAGCATCAGCAGCTGCAGCATCGGCAGCCGCAACGGGAACAAAGATACCCCACTCGCCGTTCATGTTGGTAACGGTTAGGGTAAGCTCATTCTCTTCGGCCTCAAACTCGAGCTCTCCCAGGGCTGGGTCAATGATGAAGGTGTTTGTCTCGGTGCAGAGTTTTCCAATCTGGCCATTGGCGATATCGAGACCGACGATGTCGGGGCCTGGGATGGTGTTAGAAAGCTGTTACGGTTTCAGGTACTAGCAATACTTACTGGCTGCGTCGATAACATAATCCACCTTCTGTAGCGTCAACCCATCGGCGCCCTCAGCCAGGTCAATCTTAAAACTGCTTGGCTCGAGTGCCTGGAAGCCTGCTGGTGGGGCGGCGGGAGTCTTGTTCTCGGTAACGGTGAGGGTGCGGCCTTCGGTGTTCTTGAACTCTACCTCAAGCGCTCCCACAGCAGACTTGGTGAATAGAACGTCTTGTTGAATGTCACCACCTTGGAGGGCAACAGCTGTGTCAAAAACCCCAGCAAGGTCAAGCTTGTTTGGATCCTCTACTTCCTCCTCTCCGGCGGCGGCGTCAACGGCAGCAGTTCCATTGGCAGCTACAGCGCCGGTCTCAGCAGCAGCAGCAACAGCAGCCGCCGCTGCCGCAGCTGCGGCCGCAGCCGCTGCAGCTTCGCCCTTGCCACTCTTATGTGCATTCTTGGTTGCTGCGTTCCTGCCTGGTCCCCCATTCCTGCCAGGTCCCCCATTCTTATTTGGATACGGCGCAGCGATGGAGGTCGAAACGAGACCGGCCAAGAGGATAATGGGAAGGAAGCGCATGGTTGCGAGAGATATCGAAGTAGTGAGATGACTTTAGATTGTAACGTGAAGGACGAGAAGGGACGAAAGGTCTGGTAAAGTAACGAACGGTCCAGCCGTAAAGAATCAAAGGCAGGCCAGCTGAGTAGCTTAAACTTCAAGAAACAAAACGTAGGAAAGTAGGAATGATGATGAGAGAAACAGAAGGGAGAAAGAGGGCATTGAGACAGGAAATCACTCCCATACTTGTATACGCGCGTACAGAGCCATGCCTGAAGATTCGCATACTATGCATCCTAATAATAGCGTAAGGAGGTTGTCGTCTCTTGTTGAACCTCCTCGCGGAGACTGCCAAGATCAGACGTCAAACCCGTGTTGCGGCCAATGTTTTGTCGTGATGCTTAGAATGCTTGGCGGTGTTGGAGTTGTCGCTACGAGAATAGGAAATTCATCGCGTGCGATGGCGCTTCTTTGACCCGCCTGCTAGATTTAGTCTCGGAATCCTAGAGCTTTGACAGAGACTGGAGGGAATACAATGTTGCGATGGCATGTTTTTGTTGCTGTGACCACCTGTCGAAACGTGGGGGTGATGTAGCAAGCGCCAAGGCGCAGGGCAATGTTAGAGGTGGTAGGAGAATTATCTCTATTTGGAGATCGCCCGACGCCGCCATTCAAGGTTAAGGAGCAAGAGCCAAGAGAACCAAGATGCTCGGCAATTTCAGAAGTGTCAGAACTTTTCTATCCAAAGAAATACAGAGAAATCTTGTCACCAACGTCTGAGATTACTGTTTGGGGCAATTCGAACCACAAGTTCCACTATAATAACCCTGTCTCTTACTCCGCAATATATGTCGTTATTTTGAAGCCTGTCCACGACCCCCTTTTACCTCCCATTTCCAAGCGACGACAAGCTTCTGAACACGGACAAGTAACTCTTGGTATCTTGCTATAGGCAATGAATCTGCAGAGAAATGCAGGCCCGCAATTCGATAGCCATGTTCTAACCAACTTTCACGAACCAACTAATACACGAGGCTGGAAGGAAGTATGTATGCACGCTTCAGTTCGCACTCCACTGTAGCTGTTAATATCGGGTCAATTCAATAAACTATCAACTACACATACCCATAGACACTAGGCGGTTGAGCTTCCTATCCGCCCCGTTATAAATAGACCCTGTACCCACCTGAACAACAGTCTCTGTAGTCTAGAAGTCCCTTGCCGTTTGAGGTGTGAAGAGAAGGGGAGTGAGGTCTGGCCGATGTAACCCAGGCCTCCAGCCACCCGCGATGCACATAAACGAGGTAAGTTTGCACGGCACTAAGTACCGTGACTGGATTTAAAGGTATTGTGCCTGTTTTAGTTGTATGGCACGTCTATTTGTGCACATAGCACTTGTGCCAACTACTGTGATGTGTCACGGATGACACTTGCGTGCGTTCAGCCGGTCTACCTGTGCACAGTCCGGTTGGTCTAGATGGCGAGCGGGCGCCATCTTAGACTGTTTTACGAGTGCAGGGAATGCAATAGTTGCTGTAACTGTAGCTGAATTACCCAGAAGTTTCCAAGGCAGTTCCGCCGGGCTCGGACTGACTATATAAATAATATGTTTGGATTTGTTTGATCTATTTATTCTTCTAACTCTCCATTCCCTCATGTTAGAACGCCGACAAATATAAACCGTAGAGAATAGATAGCAACAAAAAGGTATTCTGGCACCCCCATTATAAGTTCCCTTCCGCAGGTAAATCAAATCCTATGTGCCATTCTCTTAAAGGGTAAATCGACACTTCATATTTCAATAAAACACAGTCCCCTCCCTAAAATACCACGAGTCTTCCTCACTCGTCCGAAGCAAGCAATTCAAATCAATCCGACGCCGTTTTATATCGGCTGAAATGTTGACCAAATGCACGCGTGCCGATTCTAAAATTTGTTCCGAGCCTGCCCCCTGTGGCAAGTTCTCCTCTTCCACGCCCATCACAAACTCGGCGACATTCGCTGCTCCAACACTCTCCCATGATCCCTCTTGATGGTCTGCGGTTTTGAGTAACGCGATGGCTTGTCGTCGAATCAATGGGTGACGGCACTTGATCGCGACGAAGAAGAGTGGAAAGATGATTCCAGTTTCGAAGCAGAAAATGTAGCTTTCCATGGATCCAGCTGCCCTTTGCTGGTCGAACAAGTCCTTGCCTAAGGCCACAATATGCTCGTATAGTCCATGGTGCTCGTCATGTAGACTCTCTTGCCCATATAATCCAGTAGCAATCATTATATTCATGGTCGTGTGGTAAATTTTGAGGAGCACGATAGTGCTTCTATCGTCTGCGGGTAAAAAAGGGATCAGACGATCGAACTCATTTGACCACTCCTGTAAAACTGTGCTTGTCGCATCGGGTTGCCATTGTGGAATTGGATTCGGTTCCAATGATGCAGCGAGCCAGAAAATCCATCGAAAAGTTTCAATGAGATGATCAGTTGCGTCTCTGATGTAAGCAGACGACGGTGAGGATGTGGGGATGCTCAAATCTTGGCACAGGTGATATGGGTAGGGTGCCTCAGAGTCGGCAAATGACATGGCTTGTAAGTCGAGTCGGTTTAGGACCTGCACGATGTTGTCGGGTACTGTGAGACGTTGGTTGCCATGTTTACCAACAGCTCTAGGGAGTATTTTAAGACCATTTTGAAGGTGCATCTGAGCTGTTCTATAATTACCCACCAAGTTCTCGTAGCATACAAACAGTACGCATGCTACCAATCCCTTGACTATCAGGTCCGGGTCTCCAGATGAACTTTGTGCCAGAAGCCTCTGGGTACATTTGACTGCAAGGTTGTATTGGCTGAGGGAATAATTTCGGAACTCAACAGCAGTCCCATCCGGATTGGCCTCCTGGGATGCACGGAACATTCGGTGTAATGCGCCCAGTGAACAAAGCGCATACTTAATAGCGGGCTCGGAAAGACTGAGCTGTAGTACAAGGTGTGACCAGAAGTCCGAGCTGTAGTATACAGATGTCACGGATGAGGTGCAGGTGACAAAGAAGCTAAAGATCTGCCGCTGCCGTTCGTCGTCGAATGTAGGGGGGGTAATAACCATGCTAGACCCGCTGGATGGAGGGCTTTGTCTCTTCTCATGTCGCCGTTGAACACGCATCTCATTGGATGGAGGACTTGCAGACTTGCTATAGCCATCACATTTGCGTCCTGAGTCTACGCAACGCGAGCAATTAGGTTTAGTTTCATCGCACTTGACCTTCCGAATCCTATTGTCTATTTTAGCCAGAGGCAAAGGTGGATAGTGGCCCAAATATTTTATATGAGAAAGGCTTAACCCACCTGCAAGTATGGCATCCCGTCTTCACTCTGATTTTGCCACCCGTTCTTAATTCCATGTTTACAGCAAGCGACAACCTCGAATGTTTCGCAGCTCGGCGATTTGTCTCACAGATAGATACTTGGGGTCCTACGTGGCGTTTTTGGAGTATTTGAAGAAGACAAATTTAGGCACATAGATACCAATGGGACTAGCCGCCAGGGCGTGGCGTGGGACTGGCAGACTTATGTTCATATTTGAGTAATTATTTAACGACGATGTCAGATCAAAGACACTTCATTTTACGGGCTTCGGGTCAACAAGGTCTAATATCTGACAGGTGGGGTTACAAAGAAGAACGTTGAACGACGTGCGACTTTAGAGTGCCAAGCTATTTGTCTGTACCTTGAACGGTATCATGGAGAAGATGCGGGGATCCAGGAGATGCTGCACTATCCGCGAATGCGATGTAGTCTGACGACGTAAGGGAAGACCAGTCACGGAGTCGCCGCCCTATTTTATAGCCAACAATCAATTACAACGGATCCTACAACAGATGGTCAGCTTCTGCGTTATTAATGATTCATTGGAACAGCTTCAATGCAAAGCCCGACATCCATAGCGACCTGTCTTAGGTGGCACTAACTCTGTGGTATAGAGATTAGGATCGTTACTCGCCGGATAGTTTGAAAATATAATCTCAGTGCTTAGCTTCTGCGTGATGGATGCTTCATTGGAACGGAGCCTTTATGCAAAGCTCGCCTTTGAAAGCTATCTGTCTTAGGTAATGCTAGATCTGTGGTTCGGGAATTAGATGATCGTCGCGGGGTAGAGTTATATAATCTCAATACGACGCTTATCCTATTGTGTCACCATAAGATCCAGTGCTTGGCACCCCGTAACTAATCTAGTATTAGTTGTATCTTTACACAAATCTAGATACTCTTACGTTTAGCTCAAGACTGCTGTCAATTTTACTGTAAGCCGTCAAACAATTCCTCAAAATGGCGGAGCTGTGCTAAGTAAGCTGACAAGATCGACAGCGCAGGCGATCCAAACATGGGCTTCTAGGACTCAAGCATCGTAACGCTGCACAGAATTATCAAAATGAAAGGAAAGATAGCAATGGTTAAAATCTATAAAGGAGGAGGTTGCTCAATCTCAATCCACCTCTCTCTCTCTCTTCAGCAAAGAAACCAATTAGCAGGATAAGCACTCAGCTCATCGCATACATCTTCAATATATCACATAAACTTTCCATTTATTAAGCCCTTTCCAAAACCGCAGCCATGCAGTTCACCTTCCTCGCAATCGCACTGGCTACCTTTCTCGGAAGTGCCACCGCCGCACCCAACAGCGACGTTGCCAACGGTAATCTCGAAGTTCTCCCAAGATTTACTCATGACGGCCTCCCCATCATCGATATGCGCGGAACCCAAGGCCTCGACAAGCGCGGCAACTGCCAGAGCTCAGCTGGTATTGCCAATGGCGAGTGCGTGAAATACTTTCGCACCGACGGGCGCTGCGGCAACAGCGGCACAAGCGTGAGCTATAAGCCGACGTGCAGTGGCAACTGCTACGTCGATGATTTCCAGTCCATCAGTGCCGTAGGAGACGGTATCTTCGGCACCAGCTGCGAGATCTTTTCCGACGACCACTGCGCGGATAAGACAGGCGAAACAACCAACGTCATCACTGCCCCCGCGATGTGCCTGCGCGCCAAAGGCAAGAGCATGAAGTGCTACTACCGCTGCTAGGTACGCCTCATGAGGCGTTCCACAAGCATCAATAGGAAGTCTTGACAAGGTAATATGACCTTGAAGATACAACCTAGACAGTGACGCAAGATGCAGAGATGGTTGTATGTGATTGCCTGCTGTATTTCTGGGCGTGTTTTAGTGGTGGCTTATGTATCCACAAGTGGTATTTGTAAGGAGGACGAAGTCCAAAGTTGTTATCAAAGATAACTCTTCCCTTCTCAGCTTGTTCCAAAATACGCTAGATTTAGTCATTTGCTCTAGCTACGTTTCGTACCATTCATTTAAATCTAAGTTTGTTAAAGATAACTGACAAGCGGATATATTCGTCTCATTTGCTATTTTTCTCTGCTTGTTGCTTATGAGAATATTAAACAAACAGAGACCATTCTAGATCTGAGAAAACATCATTCATATCTTATTCCCCTTGTAACTATATTACTTGCCACTATACCAATAACACTTTAAACTACAACTACGTCTTAAAAATGCCCACTTCCATTACCCTGTCATACGTGGTACAAAACCAGTGGTACTTACTCTTAGCCCAAGAAATTGGCACCCACCCGCCCTGCATTACCGGAATCAGCATCAGCTACAAACGGGTAGCTGCTGGAGTTATGACAGATCACCTAACAGGGAGATCTGAGACATTGCCATAATAGTGAAGGAATTCTCAACCGCTTACCTGCGCAGGTGGGCCCCGTACCCTACGGCTGCAATAATAGCAGCTGTGGTTAATACCTCATTGCTTATATCAGATGCAGCTGCGGCTGGCGGTTGGATTTTCATATCAATATTATTTTGACGCCATATTTAGAGGAATTTATTATTGCCTCGCCCTTCCTAGAAATGAGATGTAATAATCATGGCTAGAAGTTTAGGCGCCCCTATAATCTGCCTGCTTGCCTGCTTGCCTGCTTGCCTGCTTTTGGGACAGAGACAAAAATGACTTCTTTGATACAACGCGAGGCAACCGTTGAGGGAAGAATTTTGGGTAAACGGTGTGAATTGGGTAAGTTCAGAGCTGAGAAAGAGAAGAGAGGCAGCCGTAGTGATGGTGGCTGGTTGGATATTTACACTGCATGCTTATGTCTCAAAAGTTGACCCAATTAGCATCCTTAATTGATAGCACATACGCAACGCAACCAACCAACCATGAAGCCAACTATCCAGCAAGTGTACGGTGTACGTAAAACTCAACTACAAAGGAATGAAGCGACTGGGTTAACAGACTACTAAAACTACAGTCCCCCCTATACCTACAGGCCTTAGCACAAGGTGTCAAGGTTATTTCTCGTTTCCTAACGCTTATAAATCGTGACCACCTATCTCCAAGGAGTGGGCAGTAACGTCCAAAAAAAGCCATAAACACTAACAAATCCTACAGATTAGAAGAACTTACTAAAATACTTTTGCTCAAAGGGGCTATGGGCCATAATATACTAAGAGTAGAATGCAATGACAACAATTAGCAAACTATATAGCTGATTATAATGTAATTAAATAATTGTCCAGAAAAATACTTTTGCAAGCTAGAAATATGAGAGTGTGACGACTAGTTACTGCTCGCCACAGCTTAAGTGAGGCTTATATTTCACCTCACTCATGTGTGCCTTGCGGCCTAACCCCTAAGCTTGAGTAGTGCCTAAACAACCTACACAGCAAAGTATAAAGTAGCGGTGATTTAGATGACTATGACAATATTGAAATCGAACGCTATAAACGCCTGTGATCTCCATCCTAGGACCTAAACGTTCTACAAAAAGTGTCTTCTTCCTACTCTCCACTTTAACAATTTACACAAATTAGCCCCCTTATTACTCCGTTCAAAACAAGTAAGTAAATTAACTGTTAAATAATACGTATAGAATAAAAGCTCACCTTGAATAGCTCAATGTGTCATGTGGCAATATGGTGGTGCTAAAGAGCCCTTTGTAAGGACACAGGGCACCGTATCACGAGAAGTGGCATATGGGAGTGCGAGTCGGATATAAGTCGGTGCAATCCTATAGGTCTACTACGAAGGATACAAAAAAGATGAAGGGGGAGCTTATGGCTTCCAACCCCTTATGTACCCGAATGGGGTCCGACTCAGCTACGACCCAGCTAAGCCTTAGCGTGTCCTCTAAACCACCCCTGCCTGTCGCACGGAACCACCCTAACTCTCAACTCTTACCTACAACTACACTGTGTCGCAGACAACGCATTGCCTTAGGGGTCCGGGTCTACTCCGTGTAAGGAGGCATCCTTACACCCTTTGCACTAGCAGCATCAGAGAGCCTGTTTGGTGTAATAATAAGCTTACCAATCAATGTCCTGTCTACAGCCTGAATGACTACGAATGGCCAACTATTGATGCGGGAAGAGGTGTCGAAACATGTACAAGTTGTATGCCACAATGGGAAGACGATGGCACGGTTGTTGTGAAGTCAACAAGATTCCAAACTCGCCGATGATGGTAGAAATGGCACGATGATGCTTTACGCTAAGATTAATAGGTATGACGCGGGATCCAGGGAGGGCATTTGCCCAGACCTTGAGGTGTATCTTGGCTGGTAACTTAGGGAACAAAGTGAATGTAGGCATTGAATACTCATCTAAGCATCCTGGATGCATAGTGTGGTGCACTAGAGGTGTGGTGCGGAATCTCTGCACTTGAGCGAGACGTATTGGAATAAGGATGTGTGTTGCGGATGGACTCAGTATACGGGTAGTGAGCATGTGAATGTACCGCCAAGATCGCCAGAGTTTTGGGGGGGATGACGTTAAGAGGCCAATCAATAAAGAGAGAGGGTAAAATGAGTGGCATTACAGGTTATGATATAACTAACGTCAGACATGTGCAAGCGGACAGTAAAGGCTAGTGTTAGGATCAACGCTACCATAACGTTAAGGGGTTTATTAATTTAGGCGATATGTAGTAAGAGCCACGTCCTAGAGGATCTCCTAAGCAACATTAGACATATGCAAGGCAAAAGAAGAGAACTAAACAGAACTCAAAATGAGCGACAGCAAGAACAGCGCAGCAGAGGAGATGCTAGCAGGCGTCCAGAATGGAATTCTTATCAATTACAAATACAAGAAGATTATTTGCAGGGGGCAGGGTTGTGAGAGGGCCATTAAAGCGGACAATTTAAGAAAGCATTTACAAGTCAGACATCAAATAGAAGTTAGCGTGGCAAGAGAAGCGTTACAGTTTGCACGTAGTTTAAAGTGGGATGAGGAATTGTAGAGGAATGTGCAACCAGAAGACGGATTAGCACTACAGGTTAGGGTGGCAGTAAAGGATGCATTTCGCTGTAGGCATTGCTATAGGTACATGTTAGAATCAGAAGAGGATGTTGAGGATCATTGTAATATTTATCACTATAGTGTAACAGAGGGAAGTCTAGCAGAGCACATTTAGTACCAGTTATAGTATAGGTATTGTAATGTTGGATATTAGATTGTTAACAAGGATGAAATAGGGGAGGTTGGGGGTGATACAGAGGCACATTTAGTGGCATATTTAGGAAAGGGAACAGGAGCAAGTAACAAGGAAAGGTTTGAAGGGGATTGGGATTGGGAAATTGTGTAGTAGGGAAGGTAAAAGGGGTAAAAGGGGTTGATGGACAAAGGGGACAATAGTTGAGTGAGAAAGGTTATAGGAATTGAATTGAATTAGTGTTTCAATAGGCAATAGCAAAGGATGTAGAAGGAGGTGGAAGCACATCCAGTTTTGTGAGGGAGCAGCCCATAACTTATTGCATAGGGTGTTTATAGTAGGTAAGGAATAGTTAGGGTTATAGGAGAGGGTTAATGTAAGTCGTGGCGTAATGGAACGTGTGGCGTAATGGAACGCTTTGTCAAGACCAACCAACTAATAATGTACACACCTCAACAATGGTCCGTCGAAAAAGTCTTAACTCAGTTGAAGTTAGTACTAAAGTTGATCAAGCAGTATTAGGAGTCCAGTCAGGATTGTATAAATCTTCGTACGAAGCTGCAAAACAGTTAGGGCTTCCTAGGAATACTGTGACGCGTCGCGTTAATGGAGGCTTGTCGCGTTCTCAAGCCCGCCACCAACAACAGAAACTTTCGTACGAACAAGAGAATGTGCTCCTTAAGTGGATAAAGCAGTTAACGATTAGTGGCTATTCACCAGGACATCGGTTGTTAAAGGAAATAGCTGAAGAGCTTCGTACGAAATGAACTTACAATTTAGACGACGCGTCGCTCAACTCTCTTGAACTCCCACCACAGTACACACTTGGCTGGGACTAGGTTCCACGATTTATTCTATGACATCCACATCTTATAGTTGCTATTAGGCGTTGCATTGAGTCCGTACGAATGGGCGGGGCAACAAAAGAAGTGCTTAGCGCGTGGTTTGACGCGTATAAGAAGGTGGTTCAAGAGTGTAAAATCATGTAAGAGAACACATATAACATGGATGAATCTGGATTCTTAATTGGAACAATGGAATTAACTCGAATTATCCTCAATTCTACACTTTGTACGAAGCATTAAGCGCATCCTGGCCGTTAAGAGTGGGTTTCTATGGTTGAGTGTATTTGCGCAGACGGAACTATCCTTCCACCACTTGGGATTTTTAAAGGCAAGAACGTCCTTCAAAATTGGATTCCGAACGAAGTTCTTGAGCAATGGTTCTTCTTAGCAAATACAAAGGGTTGGACAAGTAATCTTCATGGCTTAGAGTGGTTAAAGCGTGTTTTTGAGCCTTCAACTCGTACGAAAGCAAATGGTTAATATCGCCTTCTTATTTGTGATGGTCACGATTCTCACATTAGTGGAAGCTTTATAGCTTACTGTCTTTAAAATCAAATTATAATCCTTATCCTCCCGCCTCATACATCACACTTACTTTAACTGCTTAATGTTGCGATTTTTGGCCCATTAAAGAAGCGATTAACTGCTGCACTCTCTCTGTAAGTGTAAAGCGTAGCCCCTGGGTCTCACGGGAGTCCAGGGAACCAGGTCAGAAGGCAGGAAGTAATGGTATTCTGTAAGCACCGTAGGTCTACGTACGTACAGCGACTATCGGCTGGAGGCCTCCTTCTGAGGCTTCCAGCTCCTTATATCCTACGTTCCCTCATACCCTAGCTTACCGAGCCCTAGTGGCTCCACTGCCGGGCAGCCCCTGAGTTCAGGGTGGCCTCACGTGATGGGCCGCCTTACAATTACCTCCCCCTCTGCGGGGATTGCCCTCAATTCCAGGCCCTCGTCCAGAACAGCTGGTTGCTCTCGGCAACCCAGTAGTTGTTGGCGTGGGTAACTGTTCTAGTGTTTTGCCAGCGTGGGTGGCTGTTCTGTTGCGCTTAGGTGCCGGGTCCTGTGACCCCCCTTGTTGTTAGGTTGCCGCAGCTACCTCCTTGTTATGAGGGCCGCGCTACCCCAAGCTTTTCTTCTTCCTTCCTTCCTACACAACTCGACCACACGCTTCCGCTTAGCCCAAACTCCTAGGCTTCTTGTTTCGTTGTAATCCTTTCTCACTTCAAGGTATTACCTTCTTTGCCCCTTCTCTCATTCCCACTAACCTTTAGAATAGCCTCACTTCCCTGTCGCCATGGGTCCTCGCCACAGTAGGGGCAACGCCACTGCTCCTAGAGCGGGTCAGCCCGCTGCTACTCCTCGCAAGAGGCCTGCTGGCCTTATGTCAGGCTCCCCTGATTCCGTGGCTCTCGCCACGCCTACGCCTCTTGGCCCTGGCTCTATGGCCTCGTCATCGCGCCCACGCGTAATCCGTCCGTATCGCTCCCCTTCTGTAAAGGATGTGCCAGAGGAGCCAGAGGTCGCTGGTCCTTCCGCCAACGCCCCCGAGCTCTAGAAGGAGCAACGTACAGTCTTTAGGTGGAAATTAGCCAAGCGTTACGCCGTCCCTGAGTCGGCTGGTCGCCTTCGGGCTAGGGTTCGCTAGTGCTGCCTCAAGTGTTCGCACACCTACTACAACTTCCCCGACCAGATGTGCTGGACCCCTCCAGGTCTAGATAAGTGTGGCGACTGCCTCCATGGCAACCACCGTTGCGTCCCTGTATGGAGCTCATCCCCCCTTCTTGTAGGTAGTACTAACAGGCCGATAGGTTGAGGGCTCGCTCCTTCCCAAGCTCGAGGCCCTCCAGCTTGCAGCTGACGCTGTCCTAGACAGTCGCGCAGACGATGAGGACGCTAGGTTAGAGGACGACTCCCCCACGACCCTCTCCTTTGTGGCCGATCTGCTAGTTGCTTAGCGTGGATTCATAGCCGCCACCAAGGGTGCCAAGGAGCCTGCGACGCCTAGGACTAAGGGCAAGGGGGTTGCTGCGCCTATGCTACCCTTCGCAGACGAGCCCGTCGCCTCAGTTGAGGCCCCTGCCATCGAGGGCTTTGTTGCCAGGGGACCTGCAGCTGTAAACCCTGCTGCGCACGGTCCTGTCGTCCGTAACGTAGACGATCCTCGCCAGGCTCTTCTCCACCATGCGGAAACCCTTGCGGATTTAGATCGTGCCCGTACTAAGGGCCTCAGGGACGCTACGAAGGTCTTTCATGCTTCCGTCAACGAGGTCCTTAGTACCTACTAGGCTGGTATTAACAGCCACGTGAATGGGCTGAAGTTCCTTGTAGGTTTATGACCTCCCTTCTTCCTAGACGTCTTACTAACCCTACCCGTAGCTCGAGTAAGGCCTGCGCCAGTGGGCCCCGTTGCTGTCTAAACAACAAGGGGACCTATTACTATGTTAGCGCCTTCGCACCATGCTCTCTTAGAGCTCTTGTTCGTGCACCCTAATCGGTGGGTTCACAACCCACGACCTATGGCTACTACATGTGCGCCTCCTAGCTTAGAGCCTAGTTCGGAGTCTAGAAGCCTTCCCGCCTCATAGTTTAACGCGTTGCTCTTCCTATAGTAGGACAATATACTACATTGCCTTCTGCGCTTGTTCCTTGTGATATGCCTCAATCAATGGTAACCCTACGTTAAGCTTTGGAACCCACTGATCGTCGGCGGCACTATAGCCTGCCCATTAGATCAGGTATTCCTCTCGGGTTCCCTTGCCTCGTCGTATAGTCCTATGGTCTAGAACTGCTTCGACCCTGTATTCCTCTTCTCCATCCACGATCTCTAGGTCTAGTAGGGGGTCGGCCTTCTCTACGCCTTCCCAATACCTCTCGAGTAGGGAGACGTGGAATACGTCATGAACCGCCTTATACCTTGGCGGAAGCCTCAGCCGATACGCTTGCTTCCCGATTCTCTGTAGGATCTCGTACGGTCTAAGCCACCGGTGGCCAAGTTTCCTACTTGGTTAGGTGGTCCTGATATTCTTGGCTGATAGCCATACCTTTTCTCCTACCACATACTACATTGGCTTATGTAGCTTGTTATAGCCTCGTATTTGGGCTTCCTTCGTCTGTCTCCACGCCTCTTCGAGTTCCTGCCGTAGCTCTAGGATCATTTTAACTTAGTCTTTTGCGACTAGCACCTCCCTTCTAGTGGGGTCGTCCTTGATCCCTTGTCTTAGGTCTATATTAATACCATACTAGGCCTGGTTTGGCAACATCTAGATGGAGTCGTGGAAGGCGTTATTATAGGTCAATTCTGCGAAGTGGAGGAGTTCCACCTAGTTATCCTGGTGCTGGTTATAGTGAATCCGTAGGTAGGCTTTAATATTCTAGTTCTACCTCTTAGTCTGGCCATCGGATTAGGGGTGGAAGGCTGTAGATAGATTACGCCGTACTTTGAGGTAAAAACAGAAAGCTGACTAGAAGTGGCACGTAAATACGCTGCCTCTATCCGTTATAATCTCGGCGGGTATTCCGAAGTCCTTGACCTAGTACGCAAGGAAAAGGCGCGACAGTTCTAAGGCTGTGATGGTCTTCCTACACGGTATATACTTGGATACCTTAGTGTAGCGGTCTACTATAACCAGAATAGAGTCTGAGGCCTTGGCTTGGCCTACCTCTACGCTTGGAGGTAGGTCTGTGATGAAGTCCATGCTTATGGATTCAAAAGGCTTCGAGGGCATCTTTAGTGCCTGCATTTCGCCGTACGGCCTGTGCCGTACAGGCTTGATACGCTGGCATCTATCGCAGCTGCGTACGTATTCCCTAGACTCCTCGTCTAGGCTAGGCCAGTAATACTTGCGCCGTATCAATTCCTGGGTCTTCTTATACCTAAAGTGCCCAGCTAATGGGTCGTCATGGCAAATCTTGAAGATTTCCATACGTACTGCCTAATTGGGGGGTACGTAGACCGCTCCCCTAAAGCGTAGGATGCCTGCATCGTCTACTCTCCATCTAGGAGGGTCCTCTGCTCGCGCTATTCCTGCGTCCTTGGCCCTTTTAACAGCAAGCTCGTCAGCCGCCTAGAGGGTTTTGATCAAGTCCATCAGAGGTTCAGCCGCAGCACTATAGGCACCCTCTCCCCGCGCCATGGCTGTCACCATGACCCTAGGGACAACAGAACCTAGACTCTTGGTGTCCGTATTTTAGTCTCTGTCCGGTCTAGCGCTGCTAGCGCTTTCGCCCATACTTTGTGGGTCGAAATCCTCTTCTCGAGGGCCCTGTGGGCTCGTTGTCACCCCGCGTACTAGCGGGGTCCCTCTAGCCCTAATGGCTTTGCGGAGTGTATTCTGAAGGGTAGGCAACATCTCGTTGGCCGCTCCCTTTTCGACCTCATAATCTGGTCTTCTTAACGGCCCGTCTGCTAGGTTTGTCTTCCCAGCCCTATAGGCTATATGGAAATCGTAGGCAGATAATGCCTACGCCCACTGCGCTTGCCTCCTTGTAAGGGCGGTGGTTTCCATGAAATACTTGAGGTTATTATGGTCTATAAGGACCTCGATAGGGTACTTGCTTCCTTCGAAATAGTGCCTCCATTGTTCGAAGGACCTCACGATCGCTAGCATTTCCTGGTCGTGGGTCTCATAATTAAGCTCAGCTGGCTCTAGCTTCTTGCTGTAGAAGGCCACAGGGTGCCACTCGGCCTTCTTGCCTGGCTCTTCTACTAATTAGGAGAGGTTCCCAGCTAGGCCAAACCCTAACGAATCGGTCTCAAGCCTAATTCTACGGCTAGGATCGAAATGAACTAACGTTAGAGCTGTAGTGAAGGCTTTCTTTAGCTTGTCGAAGGCGCCTTGCTGTTCCACACCCCAAACAAATGGGCCTGTCTGTTTGCCTGCCTTTGCCCCCTTCATAAGGCCTGTCATAGGGGCTACAACAGAAGAATAGCTCTTCACAAAGCGCCGGTAAAAGTTGGCGAAGCCAAGGAACACCTAGACCTCTCGGTAGGTCTTCGGTGTAGGCCACTCAGCTATCGTAGCAACCCGGTCGCTTTCCATGGCTACCCCTTCTATTGTGACCGTATACCTAAGGAAGCTTACCCTCTTGGTATTAAACTCGCATTTCGAGAGCTTCACGTATAAATTCGCCTCACGTAGGCGTCCTAGGACCTCTCGTACGTGGTTGGCGTGTTCCTCTTCCCTTTAGGAGTAGATGAGGATATCGTCGAGGTATACGACGCATATAGTATCGACGAGCCCTTCTAGGGTCTCGTTCATATAGGCCTGGAACGTCGCTGGCGCATTAGCCAAGCCGAAAGGCATCACTTTATACTCAAAGTGTCCGTAACGAGTGCAGAAGGCAGTCTTCTACTCGTCGCCTAGGCGTATACGGATCCTATGGTAAGCGTTCCAGATATCGAGCTTAGTAAAGCTCCTCGCTCCCTAGAGTCAATCCAGGGTTTCTGTAATCAATGGCAGCGGGTGACGGTTCTTCACCGTAATCTTGTTAAGGCCCCTATAGTCTACGCAGAGACGTAGGCTACCGTCCTTCTTCTAGACGAACAGGATAGGCGCCCCTGCAGGGCTTACACTTCGCCGAATCCAACCCTTTTCCTCACTAGAACGAAGGTATTCGCGGAGCGTAGCTAGTTCCGTCTCGGAAAGGTTGTATACTAGGCCATATGGTGGCTCGTGTGTTCCAGTGTCAATACCGTGGGTTTTCCTACCTAGCTCAGGTAGGGCGTCTGCCCCTACTTCCAAGAAGACGTTAGTAAAGTCTTCGTACTCCCTTGGGCATTAGACTGGCAGCGCGTCCTCTTCTACAGCCAATGCTAGGACAAAGGCAGTATCGCCGTCTTCAATCTCTTCTATGTCAGCCACCTTAGCCTTCGTAATATCGAAGGGTTAGCGCTAGATCTAAGTACGCCAGTCGATCTAGGGGTTGACCTGTACAATCCAGTCCATCCCAAGAATAACATCTACGCCTAGGGTATCCATGGAAAGGAGCGTCTAGACGACAATAGACTCCCTTTGGAAGTGGTCCCTAGCCCGTACTTGTGTGGACGCCGCCCCATATATAACGACTTCCTTGCCGTCCACAGCCCTAGCTCTCGACGGAGCTCTGTCCCGGCACACTAAGCCTACATCCTTCGCGAAAAGAGGGTGTATCGTCGAGGCGTTAGAACCTGAGTCGAGGAGGGCCTTTGCCGTACGCCACTTAGATCCAACTCTCAGTTCCACCTCGATTTCCATCCTCTTCCCTGTAGTAGGCTGTGGGGTCTCAGCTAGGAGTCACTCCCGCTTTATAGTATCGAGCTTCCTTACTCCAAGGCTGGTGTGCTGGCCCTGACATTCCTTGGCGAAGTGGCCTGCCCTACTGCAGTTGTAACAGGTGCCTGAGCTCTAGCTTAGTCTCGAGTCTCGGCCCTAGAATGGCGCAGGCCTACGCGCTAGTTGTTGCGCTCCTTAGTCAGGGGGCTGTGAGGGTTTACGGCCTCTGAAGTTAACGTTACCCCTTCGACCTCGGAAACTACCCCGGAAACCACCCCGAAAGCTGTTCTTGTGCTCCTTGGCTTCCTTTGACATAGGCTTGTCGGGGGTAGAGCTATTTTCTGTCACCTACCGGTAGGTCATTTCTAACATCGCTAGGATATTGACGACAGCCTCCCTATGGGTAGTGGAATGCTCTACGTACCCTCCTTCAAGGAGTCGCTGCCTCATCTCTAGGTAGATCTTCGTCATTAGGTGGGTAGTCTTTTGCGACTCGGTATATGGCTCCATTTCTCTTTCCAAATCCTCAAGGTAGGCAACGAACTTGCGTATACTCTAGCCTTTTCTTTGGAGAGCGCCGTTGTACTTAAGGGCTGCGATGCGTTGCTAGTTTGCTAGGTTGACGTAGAGGTCTCGTAGGAACTCCTCAAACCTAGCGATATCAAGGGTATTGATATACCCATCGTTTTGGTCTACGTACTAGTTGTCCCATTCCTTCATTAGATCGCCTTCTAAGTACTAGGCTGCAAAGGCCACCTTAGCTTGCTCGGTCGGAAAGACCCTTGGTTGGTAGCGGAAAATGGCGCGGAGGGAGGCCATGAACTCGTTAAGTTCTCGGGTGGAATCGCCTTTATACACCTTAGGTTCCTTGACCCTACCTATAGGCCTAGGGGTCGGGGTGGCCTCTATAGATATAGTAGAGACGCGATCGTCCTCTACTAGCGGTTCTTCCCATTCCCCCTCGATGTCTTAGTGTCGTCTTTTCCGACTCTCTTCTTGGATCTTGGCTTGCTTTTCCGCAAAAACCCTTACTTCTTCTAGGTAGGAGCTGTAGTCTTTGCCGTGCGACCGTCAGAACAGCTAGAGGGCCTCTTCCATGGTGGTAAGATAAGCCTTTTCTTCGTCCATCCTCCTTCTAAGGTCGGCTAGCTGTGAGGCCCTATCTAGGGCCTTATCCGTCGCTAGATTGTTGACTTCTACAACTGTAGGCCTTAGGCTTGGCTCGGCAGCTTCTGCAGTTAGCGTCGCCCCTCCCGAGGTCGCCCGTGTAATCCTTCTTTCCTAGCTAGCCATTCTAAACTAGTAGGCTGGATATGGGTTAAGCCGATAGAATTGTAAAGCGTAGCCCCTAGGTCTCACGGGAGTCCAGGGAACCAGGTCAGAAGGCAGGAAGTAATGGTATTCTGTAAGCACCGTAGGTCTACGTACGTACAGCGACTATCGGCTGGAGGCCTCCTTCTAAGGCTTCCAGCTCCTTATATCCTACGTTCCCTCATACCCTAGCTTACTGAGCCCTAGTGGCTCCACTGCCGGGCAGCCCCTGAGTTCGGGGTGGCCTCACGTGATGGGCCGCCTTATAGTAAGGCGGCCTTCACGTGAGGGCACGTGAGGGGCCACGCTCCTACGGTAGAGAAGGGGCTCAGTAAACTAGGGCCTACGGGTTCCTGTATATAAGGGGCTAGAGGCTCCGAGCGAGGCCTCTAGTCAATAGTCGCTGTATATACGTAGACCTATTGTTACGCTACCAATCCTACTTCCTGCCTCCTAACCTGGTTCCCTAAGCTCCCGTGTAACCCTAGGCCTACGCCTTTACAATTCTATTAACTCAACCCATACTCAGCCTACTAGATTAGGATGGCGAGCTAGGAAAAGAGGATTACCCGAGCAACCTCTAGAGGAGCGACTCTAGCGACAGAATCCGTTGAAGCCAGCTAACCCTTAGGCCCTGAAGCTAATAGCTCCATAGCGAGCGAAGCGAACGAGAGAACTTTAAGACTAGCGATCCTTAGGAAAAGAATAGACGAAGAGAAGGCCTATATGGCTACTATGGAAGAAGCCCTCTAAATATTCTAGCGATCGTATGGTGACGACTATAGCGCCTACCTAGAAGAAGTAAGGCTCTTCGCAGAAAAGCAGGCCTGTATCTAAGAAGAAAGGCACTAGAAAAGGCGACACTAAGATAGTGAAGAAGAATGGGAAGGCCCCTAAAATGAGGAGGAACAAGAGACTGCCTCTATAGTATTAGGAGAAGCAACCCCTTCGTATAGGTCATTTAGGAAGGTCAAAGACCCTAAGGTCTACAAGGGCAAATTAGCTAGGGAACTCAACGAGTTCATAGCCTTAATTAGGGCCTCCTTCTAATACTAGCTAATGATGTTCCTAACCGAACAATCTAAGGTAGCCTTCGCCGCCTAATACCTTAAGGGCGACCCTATGAAAGAGTAGGACAACCGCTACGCCTCCTAGGAGGAGGGGTTCGAGGATCCCTTAGATATTGCTAGGTTTAAGGAGTTCCTTCGAGACCTCCATATTAACCTAGCCAACTAGTAGCGTATTGCTACCCTTAAATACAACGGCGCTTACTAGTGTAAGGGACAGGGTATCTGTAAATTCGTTGCCTACCTTAAGGAATTAGAGCGGGAAATGGAGCCCTACACTAAGTCGTAGAGGACTACCTACCTCTTAACAAAGATACACCTAGAGATGAGGCAGCGCCTCCTTAAGGGTGGCTATGCTAAGCGTTCTATAACCCATAGGGAGGCTGTCGTTAATATCCTAGCGATGTTAGAAATGAACGGCTAGTAGGCAACTAAGAAGAGTACTCCTATAAATTGCCTTCACCTAAGGGAGAATAGGGGCGACCGCGTAAGTCAGGGTACCTTCCCCACTCAAAAGAGCTAGTTTAGCAGTCATAAGCTAGGCGGCACCTAAGAGCAGACGCCTCTCTAGGATCGCTGCTAGTAGGATCAATAACCTACGCGCAAGCTAGTTAACACTTAAGGCGTAAGGCTTACCTAAGGAGGGAACGCCTGTTATAACTACGGTAGGCTAGGCCACTTCACGAAGGATTGCTACAGCTAGCATACTAGGCTAGGAGTCTAGAAGCTAGATACGTAGCTCCTAAAGCAAGAGTAACTCTTAACCGAATCCCTACGCCCTACGTAGGCTAAAAGGATGGAAATTAACATTAAGATCTAGGTAGGTTAGACCTAGCACTAGGCTAAGGCCCTACTCGACTCTAGATTAGATGCGTTAACGATCCACTCCCTCTTCGCAAAGGATAAGGGCGTAGAGTGTCAAGGAAAGGGTCCGCCTTAGGCAAGGGTAGTGGACGGCAAAGAGGTCGTCATATATAGGGTAGCGACCATATAAGTTAGAGCGCGAGACCATTTTCGAAGGGAGACGACTATGGACTAGACGTTCCTTTCCATGGATACCCTAGGGGTGAATATTATCCTTAGAATGGACTAGATCGTATAGGTTAATCCCTAGATCAATTAGCGAACCTAGATCTAGCGCTACCCCTTTAATATAGCAAGGATAGTAGTAGCAGATATTAAAGAGCTTAACGAAGGCAATACTGCCTTTATCCTAGCGTTAGCCATAGGAGGAGCCTTGGAGCCCTAGTGCCTAAGGGAATACTAGGAGTTCGTTGACGTCTTCTTAGAAGAGGGAGTAGAGGATCTGCCTAAGCTAGGTAGAAAGACCCATGGAATTGATACTAGGACCTAGGAGCCGCCCTACGGCCTAGTATACAACCTATCCAAAACGGAACTAGTTACACTCTACAAATACCTCTAATTAAGCGAAAGGAAGGGTTGGATCTAAAGGAGCGTGAGCCTAGTAGGGGCGCCTATACTATTTGTATAGAAGAAGGACGGAAGCCTACGCCTTTGCGTAGACTATAGGGGCCTAAATAAGATCACTATGAAAAATAGGCACCCGTTACCCTTAATTATAGAGACCTTAGATCAGCTCTAAGGAGCGAAGGTCTTTATAAAGCTAGACATCTAAAACGCTTACCATAGGATCTAGATCCGCCTAGGTAACGAGTAGAAGACTGCCTTCTACACTTACTATGGCTACTTTAAGTACAAAGTGATGCCTTTTAGCTTAGCTAACGCGCTAGCTACGTTCTAGGCCTATATGAACGAGACCCTTGAAGGGCTTATTAACACTATATGTGTAGTGTACCTTAACGATATCCTTATTGACTTGCAAAGCAAGAAGGATCATACTACTCACGTACGGGAGGTCTTAGGTCGCCTACGAGAGGCGAACTTATATGTAAAGCTCTCGAAGTGCAAGTTTAATACTAAGCAGGTAGGCTTCCTTAGATATACAGTTACAATAGAGGGTGTGGCTATGGAAGGCAACTAGGTTACTATAATAGCTAAGTGGCCTACACCTAGGACCCATCGAGAGGTCTAGGTGTTCCTTGGCTTCGCTAACTTTTACTAGCGCTTTATTAAGTAATATTCCTCTATTGTAGCCCCATTAACCAGCCTTATGAAAGGGGCTAAGGTAGGTAAATAGACTAGGCCTTTTGTGTAGGGAGCCGAATAGCAGGGCGCGTTTAACTGCCTTAAGGAGGCCTTCACTACAGCCCTAACACTAGTTCACTTTGACCTAAGCCGCAAGATTAGGCTAGAGACTAATTCCTCTAGCTTTAGGCTAGCAGGGAACCTCTCCTAATACGTAGAAGAGACCCTAGAAGGAAGGGGTGAGTGGCACCTAGTCGCCTTTTTCAGCAAAAAGCTAGAGCTAGCAGAGCTAAACTATGAGGTCTACAACTAGGAGCTCCTAGTGATCGTAAGATCCTTTGGACAGTAGAGGCATTACCTAGAGGGTAGCCAACACCTAATTAAGGTCCTAACGAATCATAATAACCTGAAATACTTCATGGAAACCACTGCCCTTACAAGGAGGTAAGCGTGGTAGGCGTAGGCGTTATTGGCCTATGACTTCTAGATATCCTATTGAGTTAGTAAGACGAACCCCGTAGACGGGCCGTCTAGGAGACTAGACTACGAGGAAGAAAAGGGTAGCTAGAACGTAATGCTGCCTACCCTTAGGAACAAGCTCTAGAAAGCCATATAGGTAGGAGAAGCCCTACAAGTTAGGCGGATGGTAGCTAACCTACAAGAAGTAGGCACTACACTAGGCGAAGACTAGAGTAAGGACACTAAGAGTCTAGGTCTGTTGTCCCTTAAGTTATGGTAGTAGCTATAGCTTAGGGAGAGAGCGCCTATAGCGCCACGACTAAGCCCTTGGCGGACTTAATCAAAACCCTTTAGGCAGCTAACGAGCTTGCTGTTCATAGGGCTAAGGACGTGGGGTTAGCGCAAGCAAAGGGCTCTTTAGGTTAGAGAGTAGACGATGTAGGCATCCTACGCTTTAAGGGAGCAGCCTACGTGCCTCCTAATTAGGTAGTACGTATGGAAATCTTTAAGATTTACCATGACGACCCCTTAGCTAGGCACTTTAGATACAAGAAGACCTAGGAGCTAATCTAACGGAAATACTACTAGCCTAGGTTAGACTAGGAAGCTAGGGAGTACGTACGTGACTGCGATCAGTGCTAGAGGATTAAGCTGGTATAGCATAGACCTTACGGCAAGATGCAAGGCTTAAGAATGCCTACAAAGCCTTTTGAATCCATAAGTATAGACTTTATAACAGATCTTCCGCCTAGTATAAGGACAGATCAAGCTAAGGCCTTAGACTCCATCCTTGTGATCGTAGACTAATACACTAAGGTATCTAAATACATACCCTATAGGAAGACCATTACTGCCACTAAGCTAGCGTGAGTCTTCCTTAAGTATTAGGTTAAGGACTTTGAAATTCCTGCTGAAATAATCACAGATCGAGGCAGTGTATTTACGTGCCACTTCTAGTCGGCTTTCTGTTTCTACCTTAAGGTAAGGCGGAACCTATCGACCGCCTTTCATCCCTAATCTAATGGCTAAACAGAACGTTAGAACTAGAATATCGAGGCCTACTTGCGCCTACACTATAACGAGCACTAAGATAATTAGGTTGAGCTCCTTCACTTCGTAAAGCTTACCTACAATAACGCCTTCCACGATTCCATCTAGATGTCGCTAAACCAAGCCTAATACAGTATTAATATCGACCTACGCTAAGGGATCAAGGACGACCCTACACGAAGGGAGGTGCTAGTTGCAAGAGACTAAGTATAAAGGATCCTCAACTTACAGCAAGAGCTCGAAGAAGCCTGGAAACGATCAAAGGAAGCCTAAGTACAAGGCTATAATAAGCTCCATAAACCAATGCAGTATATAGTTGGCGAGCGAGTATGGCTTTCAGCTAAGAATGTCAGAACCACCTAGCTAAGCAAGAAGCTGGGGCACTGGTGGCTTAGACCGTACGAGATCATAGAGAAGATAGGTAAACAAGCGTACAGACTAAAGCTCCCCCTAAGGTATAAGGCGATCCACGACGTATTCCACGTCTCCCTACTTAAGAGGTATTAGAAGAATATTGAGGCTAAAGGGGTAGAACCTCCACCTAAGCTAGAGCTCGTAGAAGGAGAAGAAGAATATAGAGTAGAAGCAGTCCTAGACCACAGGACAGTAAGAAGAGGTAGGGGAACTCACGAAGAGTACCTCATTAGATGAGCAGGCTACATAGCTGCCGACGATCAGTAGGTTCTAAAGCTCGATGTAGGGCTACCCTTAATTAAGGCATATCACATAGAGCAATTACAGAGGAACAGACAAAGGGCAACGTAGTAGTATTAGGCCCTATAGGCTAGTACAGAAGGAGCACGCCTACTCGCTAGGGGAATCTTCCTTAGAAGAAGGGCTCGAAGACCTAGAGATAGACTCAGAATCCACCCTAGAGCTTAACGTAGAATAGACCTAGCAACGACGGACGTAATAGGCATAGGAGTAGGGCAA
This sequence comes from Pseudogymnoascus sp. BL308, assembly GCA_001630595.1. Lineage (NCBI taxonomy): Eukaryota > Fungi > Ascomycota > Leotiomycetes > Thelebolales > Thelebolaceae > Pseudogymnoascus > Pseudogymnoascus sp. BL308. Next base: position 129,426 of record LMYD01000011.1, on the reverse strand, counting down.
CGATTAAAGCACTACTAATTAAGACGCACAAACAAACGCTCGAGCAATCAGCGCTCCTAGCCTACTAGTGGAGCTAAAGGGATTAGGCCTACCTCCACAAGCACAATAGGAGGGTTGGGCCCTACTTAAGCTACCAACAGGGTTAGTAGGCGTCTATGGAGAAGGGGAACCACTAACCTACAATGGACTGCAACTCAGTAAAGTAGGCGTTCACGCGATCCTAGTAGTCGTCTAGAGTAGCTGCCACTAAGGCATGGAAGGTGTCGACAGCGCCCCTTAGGGCCTAGGTTATAGTGGTGCCTAACTTCACAAAGGCCTCGGCCTAGTATAGGGCCACTACACGAGGATTGTTGAAGTCTAGGGCAGCAAGGCCTTTAGGCGCTAGAGCCTAGACGGAAGGGCTAGGCGCCACAGGAACGCTAGCGGGAGCACCCTCAATTAAGGCGGCAAGGCCCTAAGCGTTAAAGGAACCCTCTCTAGAGGCACGACCCTTCCCCTTAGTCTTAGGCGTCGCAGTCTCCTTGGCACCCTTGCTAGCGGCTGTAAACCCACGCTAGGCAACTAGCAGGTCGGCCACAAAGGAGAGAGTTGAAGGGGAGTCGTCCTCTAAACTAGCGTCCTCATCGTTAGCGCAGCTATCTAAGACAGCGTCGGCAGTAAGCTAAAGGACCTCTAACTTAGGAATGAGCGAGCCCTCAACCTATTAGCCTGTTAGTATAGCTGTAAAGGCGTACGGCCTAGGGTCACACGGGAGCTCAGGGAACCAGATCAGAAGGCAGGAAGTAGGATTGGTAGCGTAACAATAGGTCTACGTGTATACAGCGACTATTGACTGGAGGTCTCGCTCCGAGCCTCCAGCCCCTTTTATCTAGGGACCCGTGGGCCCTAATTGCCGAGTCGGCAGGCTCCACCGTAGGGTTCCTCTAGCGTACGCCTCACGTGCCTTTCGTGAGGGCGGCCTTACAATTACCTCCCCCTTTGAGGGGATTGCCCTCAATTCCAGGCTCGCGTCCAGTAGGGTGGGTTGCCCTCAGCAACCTAGCTGTTGCTAGCGTGGGTGACTGTTGTAATGTTTTGCCAGCGTGGGTGGCTGTACTGTCGCGCTAAGACGACAGGTCCTGTGGCCCCCCTTATTTTTAGGTTGCCGCAGCCACCTCCTTTGTTATGGAGTCCGCGCCACCCCACGCTTCCTTCTTCCTTCTCTCTTTGTCACAACCTCACTTACTCGATTGCTCCCTGCCCTCAGACCTGGGCCTTTTCCTCTCCTTACTTCTATTCCTTACATCAAGGTAATACTCCTCTTCTTCCCTTCTTCCCAGGACTGACCCTTTGGACTAGGTTTCTCTGTCCCTGTCGCTATGGCACCTCGCCGTGAGCCCAAGAAGGCTGACGCCCAAGCCAAATCTCTGGCGCTTCTTCGCGCCCAAGCTGGCCCGTCCAACGTCACCCCAACCAAGAGGACTGCGGCCCAAATGTCAGGATCTTCCCCTGAAGGTGGGCTTCCCGTTACGCCAACGCCAACCCGCCCTGGGTCGGTGGCCTCGTCCGCACGCCCTCGCGCCATCCGCCCAGTCCGTGAGCCTGTGGCTGAGGATGTCTTCAACGAGGATGAGGTCCTTGAGGGCCACCCTCTCTTCGGCCTTGGTGGCTTCAAGGACCAGCGTACCGCTCTAGGCTAGAAGTTCTCAGGCCGCGTCGCCGTGCCTGAGGCCCTAGGTCCCTTGCGCGCAGCCCCACGCTCCTGCTGCCGCAAGTGTTCCGTAACCTATTTCAATTTCCCAGACCAGCAGTGCTAGGCCCCCACGGGTATGGATCGTTGTGCAGACTGTCTGCAGAGCAACAGCGTCTGCGAGCCCGTAAGGCCCTCGTATCCTACCACTTGTCCCATACTAATAGGCTTGTAGGTCGACCCTGCCCATCAGGATGCCTTAATCAAGGTTCAAGGATGCGCCGACGCGCTGCTGGATTGCCGTGCGGACGACGACGATAACGATTTGATCGAGGATTCCGTCCGATCCAAGGAGGCCCTCCTGACCCTGAAGTTTGCGCAGGGCGACCTCACCAATCTTACGCACCCTACCAAGAAGGCCCGCGCTACAAAGAATAAGGGTCGCGCCTCTAGTGAGGGTTCGTCCCTCGCCCAGAACCTTGCCGCCTCCGTGGGAGACAACCCTGCTCCTGGTCCTGTCGTGGAGGCTCCTGTGGTCGTAGGTCGTGACGGTCCGGATTTCAACAACCCTCGTGAGGTGGCTCTCCACCAAGCTAAGGTCCTCGCTCACCTAAGCGGTGCCAAGACGGAAGGTCTCAAGGCCGCCACTCTTGCCTTCCATACTACAGTGGACACTGTCCTTGAGGCGTACCAAGCTGGTCTCGACGATTATGTCACCGGTTTGAGGATTTCTGTAGGTTTGTGACTTTTCTCCTTCCTCCCTAACCTACTAACTCCCTTGTAGCTGGGGCTCGATCCGCAGTGAGGTCTCCTCCTGTAAACCCAGCCCGCTAGGTCGTCTACGCCTTGCCTAGGGATCCTAAGCGCGCCCTTCACGAGCGTGCCTCAGTGGCGCCTTCGAAGTGGAGGTACAACGTCCTTGTCCATCCTTCTGAGCGTATCGATCCTCTTTTCCCTAAGGGCAGTGGGTCTAGCGCTGATTCTTCTTCATCGTCGTCCTCTGAGGAAGGTTCCCTTACGGAGTAGGCATGCTTCCTTCTGTCCTAGCCTATAGGGCCCAATATTACTGCGTTGTCTTCTGCTTGTTCTTCTGTGACTGTTCTGCGTGATATGCCTTGATTAATGGGAGTCCTACGTCCAGCTTTGGAACCCACTGATCGTCAGCTGCAGAGTAGCCTGCCCATCTGATAAGGTACTCTTCTCGAGTTCCCCTACCTCTTCCCACTGTCCTGTGGTCTAGGACTGTTTCTACTCTATATCCTTCTTCACCCTCCACGATCTCTGGCTCAGGTGGGGGTTCTACCCCTTCGGCCTCAATATTCTTCCAATATCTCTCGAGTAATGAGACATGGAACACGTCGTGGATCGCCTTGTATCGTGGGGGAAGCTCTAGGCGGTACGCTTGTTTACCTATCCGCTCTGTGATCTCGTACGGTCCAAGCCACCAGTGGCCCAACTTCCTACTTGGCTGGGTCGTCCTGATGTTCTTTGCTAAGAGCCATACTTTTTCGCCGACTGCGTACTGCATTGGCTTGTGCAGCTTGTTGTAGCCTCGTACTTGGGCTTCTTTCGACCTTCTCCAGGCTTCTTCGAGCTCCTTCCGTAGGTCGAGGATCCTCTGGACTCGGTCTCTTGCGACTGGCACCTCCCTTTTCGTGGGGTCGTCCTCGATCCCTTGCCGCAGGTCGATATTGATACCGTATCGGGCCTGGTTTGGCGACATTTGAATGGAATCATGGAAGGCGTTATTGTAGGTAAGCTCTGCGAAGTGGAGGAGCTCTACCCAATTGTCCTGGTGCTGATTGCAGTGTAGCCGTAGGTAGGCCTCGATATTCTGGTTTTGCCTTTCCGTCTGGCCATCGGACTAGGGGTGGAAAGCAGTCGATAGGTTCCGCCGTACTTTGAGGTAGAAACAGAAGGCCGACCAGAAGTGGCACGTAAATACGCTGCCTCGGTCTGTGATGATTTCAGCAGGAATTCCAAAGTCCTTAACCCAATACTCAAGGAAGACTCGCGCCAACTCAGTGGCCGTAATAGTCTTCCTACAGGGTATATATTTTGACACCTTCGTGTATCGATCTACAATCACAAGGATAGAGTCTGAAGCCTTAGCTTGGTCTGCCCCTATACTAGGCGGCAGATCTGTGATGAAGTCCATACTTATGGATTCAAAGGGCTTGGTAGGCATTCTGAGGCCTTGCATTTCGCCGTAGGGTCTATGCCGTACCAGCTTAATCCGCTAGCACCGATCGCAGCCACGTACGTACTCCCTGGCTTCCTGGTCTAATCCAGGCCAGTAGTATTTCCGTCGGATCAGTTCCTGGGTCTTCTTATATCCGAAGTGCCCAGCCAAAGGGTCGTCATGGCAAATCTTGAAGATTTCCATACGTACCGCCTGATTGGGAGGCACGTAGGCCGCTCCCTTGAAGCGTAGGATACCTGTATCGTCTACTCTCCAACCTGAAGAGCCCTCCGCTCGCGCCGACCCCGCGTCCTTGGCCCTGTGAACAGCAAGCTCGTCAGCCGCCTGAAGGGTTTTGATCAAGTCCGCCAAGGGCTCAGTCGTGGCGCTATAGGCGCTCTCTCCCTTGGCCATGGCTGCTACCATGACCCGAGGGACAACGAGACCTGGACTCTTGGTGTCCTTACTCTGGTCTTCGCCCAGTGGGGTGCCCACTTCTTGTAGGTCAGCCACCACCCGTCTAATCTGCGGGGTTTCTCCTGCCTGTATGGCTTTCTGGAGCTTGTTCCGAAGGGTAGGAAGCATCACGTTCTGGCTACCCTTCTCTTCCTCGTAGTCTGGTCTCCTCGACGGCCCATCTGCAGGGTTTGTCTTACCAGCTCGGTAGGATATGTGGAAGTCGTAGGCTGACAACGCCTGTGCCCACCGCGCTTGCCTCCTTGTGAGGGCGGTGGTTTCCATAAAGTATTTCAGGTTATTATGATCCGTAAGGACCTCGATTGGGTGTTGGCTACCCTCTAGGTAATGCCTCCACTGTTCGAAGGATCTCACGATCGCCAGGAGCTCCTGGTCGTGGACCTCGTAATTCAATTCGGCCGGTTCCAGCTTCTTGCTGTAGAACGCGACTGGGTGCCATACACCCTTCCCTTCTGGCTGGTCCACGAACTGGGACAGATTCCCAGCCAGTCCAAACCCAGAGGAATCGGTCTCCAGCCTGATCCTGCGGCTTGGGTCAAAGTGGACTAGTGTTGGGGCTGTAGTGAAGGCTTCCTTGAGGCGATCGAACGCGCTCTGCTGTTCTACGCCCCACACAAAGGGTCCCGTCTGTTTGCCTGCTTTGGCGCCTTTCATAAGGCCGGTCAACGGAGCCACAACGGAGGAATATTGCTCGACAAAGCGCCGGTAGAAGTTGGCGAAGCCAAGGAACACCTGGACCTCTCGGTAGGTCTTCGGTGTAGGCCACCCAGCTATCGCAGCAACCCGGTCGCTTTCCATAGCTACCCCTTCCGTTGTGACCGTATATCCAAGGAAGCCTACCTGTTTAGTATTGAACTCGCACTTCGAGAGCTTCACGTATAGGTTCGCCTCACGTAGGCGACCTAAAACCTCCCGTACGTGGGTGGTATGATCCTCCTCGCTTTGCGAGTAAATAAGAATATCGTCGAGGTAGACGACGCATATAGTGTCAACGAGCCCTTCGAGAGTCTCGTTCATATAGGCCTGGAACGTGGCTGGCGCGTTAGCCAAGCCAAAAGGCATCACTTTGTACTCAAAGTGGCCGTAACGAGTACGGAAGGCAGTCTTCCACTCGTCACCTGGGCGGATCCGGATCCTGTGGTAGGCGTTCCTAATGTCCAGCTTCGTGAAGACCTTCGCTCCTCGGAGCCGATCTAAGGTCTCCGTGATCAAGGGCAGCGGGTGCCTGTTCTTCACGGTGATCTTATTCAGGCCCCTATAATCCACGCAGAGGCGTAGGCTGCCGTCCTTCTTCTGTACAAACAGTATGGGCGCGCCCGCTAGGCTTACGCTCCTCTGGATCCACCCTTTCTTCTCGCTCGATTGAAGGTAGCCGCGGAGCGTGGCTAATTCCGTCTCGGAAAGGTTGTATACCAGGCCGTAGGGCGGCTCCTGGGTCCCAGTATCAATGCCGTGGGTTTTCCTACCCAGCTCGGGCAGGTCTTCTGCCCTTTCTTCAGAGAAGACATCGGCGAACTCTTCGTATTCCCTTGGGCACTGGGGTCCTGATGCTTCTTCTGTAGCTAGTGCTAGGACGAAGGCAGTATCGCCGTCGTCTAGCTCTTCGATATCCGCTACCACTGCCTTTGCTATATCAAAGGGGTGGCGCCAGATCTGGGTTCGCCAATCGATCTGGGGGTTGACCCGTACGATCCAGTCCATTCCAAGGATAATATCCACCCCTAGGGTATCCATGGAAAGGAACGTCTGGTCTACGGTCGTCTCCCTTCGAAAGTGGTCCTGTGCCCTAACCCGTACACTCGCCGCCCCATATATGGCGACCTCTTTGCCGTCCACTGCCCTTGCCCGAGGCGGACCCTTTCCTCGACACTCTACGCCCTTGTCCTTTGCGAAGAGGGGGTGGATCGTTGACGCATCCGATCCGGAGTCGAGTAGTGCCTTGGCCTGGTGCTAGGTCTGACCTACCTGGATCTCAATGTTGATTTCCATCCTTTTGGCCTGCGTAGGGCGTGGGGATTCAGTTGGGAGTCACTCCCGCTTTAGGAGCTGCGTATCCAGCTTCCGGACTCCTGGCCTAGTGTGCTGGCTACGACAGTCCTTCGCGAAGTGGCCTGGCTTACCGCAGTTATAACAGGCGTTCCCTCCTTGGGTAGGCCTCGCGCCTTGGGCGTCGACCGGCTTGCGCGCGGGTTGTTGATCCTGCCGCCGGCGGTCCTGGAAAGGCGTTCGCTCTTGGGTGCCGCCTAGCTTACGACCGTTGAACTGGCCCTTCCGGCCAGAGAAGGTGCCCTGATCTACGCGGTCGCCCTTGTTCTCCCTTGAGTGAAGGCGATCTGAGGGGGTACTCTTCTCAGTTACCCATCGGCCGTTCATTTCCAACATTGCTAGGATATTGACGACAGCCTCCCTGTGGGTCGTGGAACGCTCGGCGTAGCCACCCTCAAGGAGGCGCTGCCTCATCTCTGGGTGTATCTTTGTTAGGAGGTGGGTAGTCCTCTGCGACTCAGTGTAGGGCTCCATTTCCCGCTCTAATTCCTCAAGGTAGGCAACGAACTTGCGGATACCCTGCCCCTTACGCTGGTGGGCGCCGTTGTATTTGAGGGCAGCAATACGCTGCCGGTTGGCTGGGTCGATATGGAGGTCTCGAAGGAACTCCTCAAACCCAGCAATATCCAAGGGATCCTCGAACCCCTCCTCCTAGGAGGCGCAGCGGTTGTCCCATTCTTTCATAGGGTCGCCCTCAAGGTATTGGGCGGCGAAGGCCACCTTGGATTGCTCAGTTGGGAACATCATTGGCTGGTAGCGGAAGGAGGCCCGGATCGAGGCCATGAACTCGTTGAGTTCCCTAGCTGATTCGCCCTTGTAGACCTTGGGGTCCTTGACCTTCCCAAATGGCCTATACAAAGGGGTTGCTTCCCCTGATACTGTAGAGGCAGTCTCTTGTTCCTCCTCATTTTGGGGGTCTTCCCATTCTTCTTCACTGTCTTGGTGTCGCCTTTTCCGGCGCCCTTCTTCTTGGATACGGGCCTGCTTCTCTGCGAAGAGCCTTACTTCCTCCGGGTAGGCGCTGTAGTCGTCGCCGTGCGATCGCTGGAATATTTGGAGGGCTTCTTCCATAGTGGCCATATAGGCCTTCTCTTCGTCTATCCTTTTCCTAAGGATCGCTAGCCTTGAGGTTCTCTCGTTCGCTTCGCTCGCTGTAGAGTTATTGGCTTCGGGGCCTAAGGTTTGGCTGGCTTCAATGGATTCTGTCGCTGGAGTCGCTCCTCCGGAGGTCGCTCGGGTAATCCTCTTTTCCTGGCTCGCCATCCTGATCTGGTAGGCTGAGTATAGGTTGAGTCAATAGAATTGTAAAGGCGTACGGCCTAGGGTCACACGGGAGCTCAGGGAACCAGATCAGAAGGCAGGAAGTAGGATTGGTAGCGTAACAATAGGTCTACGTGTATACAGCGACTATTGACTGGAGGTCTCGCTCCGAGCCTCCAGCCCCTTTTATCTAGGGACCCGTGGGCCCTAATTGCCGAGTCGGCAGGCTCCACCGTAGGGTTCCTCTAGCGTACGCCTCACGTGCCTTTCGTGAGGGCGGCCTTACAATAGCCTATAAGAAGGGTATGGGCTCCATACAGAAACGTAACGGTAGTTGCCATGGAGGCAATCGTTACACTTAGCCAGACCTAGAGGGGTCTAGCACATCTAGTCGGGGAAGTTGTAGTAAGTGTTTGAACACTTGAGGCAGCACTAGCAGGCCCTAGCCTAAAGGCGACTAGCTGACTTAGGAACGGCATAACGCGAGGCTACCTTTCATCTAAAGACTATACGCTACTCCTTCTAGGGATTAGGAGCGTTAGCAGAAGGACCAGCAGCCTCTAGCTCTTCTAGCGCGTCCTCCACGGAAGGGGAGCGATATAGACGAATCGCGCGTGGGCGTAAGGATGAGGCTACAGATCTAGGGCCGAGTAGTGTTAGCGTAGCAAGGACCACAGAATCAGGGGAGCCTAACATAAGGCTAGCAGGCCTCTTGCAAGGTGTAACGACGGGCTGCCTAACCCTAAGAGCAGCGGCATTGCCCCTACTGTAACGAGGAGCCATGGTGGTAGAGCTAGATGTACTATTCTAAGGGTTAGTAGCAGAAGAAAAGAAGGAAGGAGGAGTAATACCTTGGATTAAGGAATCAGCAAGCGAAGCCTAGTACAAAGGCCCAGAAGTAGGGGTAACGAGCGCGAAGTGGTAGGGTTAAAAGGTAGGAAGAAGAAAGCCTAGGGTTGCGCGGCCCTCATAACAAAGGGGGTGGCTGCAGCAACCTAACAACAAGGGGGATCACGGGGCCTAGCAACTAGGCGCATTAGAACAGCCACCCACGCTAGCATAACACTAGGATAGCCACCCACGTTACCACATAGTGTGTTGCCGAGGGCAACCCGTCCTACTAGGCGTAAGCCTAGAATTGAGGGCAATTCCCTTAGAGGGGGAGGTAATTGTAAGGCGGCCTTCACGTGAGGGCACGTGAGGGGCCACGCTCCTACGGTGGAGAAGGGGCTCGGTAAACTAGGGCCTACGGGTTCCTGTATATAAGGGGCTGGAGGCTCCGAGCGAGGCCTCCAGTCAATAGTCGCTGTATATACGTAGACCTATTGTTACGCTACCAATCCTACTTCCTGCCTCCTGACCTGGTTCCCTAAGCTCCCATGTGACCCTAGGCCTACGCCTTTACACTCTCATCTCAACTAAGCTTAGCTCGTACGAATACAGAAGATTGAATGGATGGAGGCATATATACAAGCTCGGTTGGATATCTGCAATTATCATAATATCGAATTAGCATAGCGTAGAGCTGGTTTATTCCATTAAACCCACAAAGAGCACTTTGTACAATGATTCAAGAGGAACCCCATAAGTTAGAAAGACCTAAAACACCAACCTAGTTTGATATTTTCGATTAAGTCTTTATGAATAGCTTACCTCCGAACGAAACTACCTTACGGGTAGCAAATGAGCTGCTTAATTCAACAATATAAGCTCGCACGGATATTACTACACTAGTCCGTTAATATATCAAAAAATTAACAGCTAGAACTAAGCGACTTCAAGCCCAAAGTATTGTCCACTAACATGATGCAAACAACCTACGATCAATTATAAAGAAGCGTACGACCCGTACGAAAAGAAAGAGGGTAGTCTTAAAGGGTCATTTCCATATTTCTATGCACGAATTATGTGATGTAGTGGTGGAGGCAGAAAAAGCTACGAAAAAGCAAGTAGGTAAAAAGGGCAAAACAAAGGGCAAGGGTGTTTCGTACGATGTTGAAAGTGATAAGGATATTGAAGAGGAAGTAGAGGATTAATCAGAGAGCGATATTTGGGACTGTATTGTAGTTGATTCTAGGTAATATGTAAATTAGCAGGGTCAACTTTGAGAAAGCGTTCCATTACGCCACACGTTCCATTACGCCACGACTTACGTTAGGGTTATAGGGATAAAGGGTTGGATTTAGGAGGAGAAGGATTGAATTAGAGAGGGAGAATAGAGGTGAATTAAATATAGTGGGGGAAAGAGGGAGAGGTAGAGGAAGGTATAGGAGGGAAAGGAATGGAGATAGAGATAGGGATGAAAGATGAGGATTTAAAAATAGTTAGGGTTGGGGTTAAGGTTACAAGATAACTTACTCTTATTCTTTTCAAAATGCAAAAACTACTCATATTTTTCTTCACCCTATAGAGCAAGATTTCTAACCCAAACCCCATGGTCTCTGGTTGTGGTGAAGGTAGGATAGGGTGAGGATGGGAAAAGTAGTGGGAATGGGGCTGGGTGTGGAGTGAAGAAGGGCCTGCAGCAATGAGGTGGGGTACGAGGGGGTCAGGGCGCAGGAGAGATGATACAGTGAGAGATAGGTGGGGTGACAGCGGGTAAGCACAGCAAAGGTTAGCAAGGGGTGTTGAGGGTCCTTGCGCCTCTACTTAAACCCTATGTATTAACCCTACTATTCTCCCTGTAACAACACCCGAATCTGCTTTGCGACCGTCCTAGGCTAGTCCCTAAGAAATGCCTTGCTCTGCACCCATATGTGCTTGACTATGTCCTTCCATGCAGCAGACTAATATCTGCGTATATTAGCGCTATCTGTAGGTCGCTGGTCGTCGTCAGCATTGAGCCATCTCATATCTACAGCTGCTATGCTAGCGTGAACCTCGTCCATTTAAACTGCGCTCATCTTCTATGTGTTCATCGAATAGTTGAGCACCAGCACTTTCGAGTAGTAGAGGAGCGCCTTAAGCTGTTCTTTAATGTCCATATCCATAGTTAGAATGTTGAGGTCGAACTGCCCCCAACTAATGTAATCGTCCCCATCTGTTTGAAGCAATGACTGCACAAGAATACCAATCCACCAGAGGAGCGGATTCGTGCAATATGTAGCCTTTGGATCTGTGATCAGCTCTGTCACTAGTTCCTCGATGGCCCCCTCTACTAGCCCTAGATCTCGGTCCATGCTCTGGAAGATCCGGCTGTGCTAAGCATTAGCTTCGCTCACGCTCATGATACTGTCTAGCATATCTTCACTAAGCTCAAGTCCCATCTCTTCAAGCGTGCCTTCAGCATAAGAGTACACAAGGAAGCACACCAGCCCCGCAAAGATCGAATCACCCTGCCGTCGCTTAGTCAGATTTATCTTAGCTGCCCAACCCTCAAACGGCCCCAGCTTCGGTGCTCTCGCGAGCATAGTCTTTGAAGGGATGTGGATTAACTATATAAAAACGATAGGGTAAACAGTTTGGAAATGTGGTTCAGATCTGTCTGAGCGCAGTTGGTCCATGTGGGTCTGCCGTCAGAGGACTGGCGCTACTTTCCTCAGTCTCTACCGATGACTCCCTGGAGCAGTGAAAATTTTATAATATTGTAGATTGTGGAGAGAGGCTTCCGGTTCTATGAATCGCTTCCCTGTCTCAAAATCATAAACCCCCTCTACAACATGCGCCAAGCCTTACCAACCCCCCTTCCTAGGTGGCCGTCGCTGGCCTTTACCGAAATGGGTTACCTAGCCAATCCTTTCTGCACCTAACTATACCTAATCAACTAAACCTTCATTGTTCTCCATAACCGCTTCATAGGGTGTCATGGGAGACGCCATGGTCCCCATTCCGAGGCGCAGGATTCTCACGTCAAAGTTGGGGTCCACATCCCAGCATCTATTCTAAGAATCCTACAATTTGCATGCAAACACGTTGGATCTCATATCAATTTACCGATCTTACCAATTAAACATGGCATGAATTGTCGGGCAATATTTCAGCCTCATGGTTCCCCATGCCACCTCATTTAAATTTAGGAACCTGAGAAAATATACAAATGTGATCATGGCGCTGATTTTTAAGAGACAATTGAAATCTACATTAAAAAAACCCACAGTTTCAACCGTCTCGTCTTTAATTTATATCAATGGCAGTTTTATCATATTTTGCGCTGGTTTCTCTAGCTATGGAGGTTGTGTCTGGCTCTAATTCGATTGACCTACCTGGCTCGTCACACCTTGCCCTCTCACAGAGGAAAAGCAAAGGATTTCTCCACCTTGACCGACGAGATGGTTTGGCTTCTGAGGGAATAAAAATTGATGCAGTATGTGTCCTAGCATTCTTTTGTGTCAATTTTTAACAACTGGATAGGGGTTCTGGTACGCTGATTTCACCGTTGGCGGTGCTTCCAACCTCAGCCTTTTAATCGACACTGGTTCTGGAGATGTCGTCGTGAACCCAGGCATCTACGTCCGCGGGAAAGCATCGGAGAAACTTGATGCTACTTTCGAGAATACATATGGTACAACGTCGAAAGACGGCACTGGAAGTGCAACAGTGAGTACCATTTTCAATTACGGAGCGACGCTGATAATGGAATCTCAACAGATCGTGGGCGACCTTTATTCTGATGAAGTCACCTTTGGAGGCTTAACGGCAACTCAGATTGTAGGATCTGCTAATGGCACATCTCCACTGCCAAAGTCCGGAATTGTTGGATTTTCGGGACAACGATTCAATCAATTCCCAGCCAGTACCAATGCCACTCCATTCTTTCAATCGCTCTGCGATCAGAAGAAAGTCTCTGAGTGCCGATTTGGCCTGGCACTCTCGGACGATGGCACTGGAACTCAAATCCTGGGGGAGCTGGATACTTCTTTGTACACTGGGGATCTCGTCGTAGCACCTATCATTGAAAACTGGGTCCTTCTCGGCGACCTCGTGGTTTCCGGCGTGGTACAGGAAAGAGACTTGCCGATTGAACTCGATAGCGGAACCGCCACTATAGTTGGGTAAGTAATCCATCTCTTTTGAACCCATTGTTTCTAACACAATTAGACCTATTCTCACAGTTTCTGCTATTTTTAACGCAACGGGAATCCAAGGTGTTCTTCGTTCCACCAGCGACGGGGATTTACTCACTGGGTACTTCCCATGCGACAAGCCCCCAACTGTCGGATTTAACATTCCATCGGAGACCAATGTTTCTCTTGCTGCCAAGGATAGTTCAAGCACCATCGGCAAAAAAAGTTCAACTTTCAACATCCCATTGAACGCATGGGCAGCCGTGGATAATGGCAATAATAATTGCACAGCTGTCCTCAGCGGCCAGGATTATAAAGCGCATCCAGGGCTCTGGGTTATTGGTCAACGTAAGCAATAATAGATCTCATTTCTCCTCCGAAAATATTATCAGCTTCGTAGCATTCTTTCAAGGGCTTTACATTGATCATAACTTGGAAAATGGAACCGTGGGGTTTGCTCCTCTGAAAGGTGCCAATCCTGGGAGTACAACAACGTCACCGGCTTCAACGCCAACGCCAACTGGTGACGCGACTGTTCATAGGTTGAGCGCTTGGGCAATGTTGGTGTTGACCCTTGCCTTGGTTATTGTTACTATGTAGGCAGATATAACTATTTTGCATAATAGTCAGCGGGAATTGTGTGAATCGACCTGAAACTATTGATTCAAACGGGTATTTTATGAAAACTTTTCTCTCTGTCGAAGGATAATAAGTAGCCTAATATTGTAGAAACATAAAACCGTTACATCATTATAGTATGGCCGACTCTGCAAAACTGATTCTAAATGGGGATTTGACCAATTGACTTGTTTAATTCCGGGAGTCGACAATGGGTCAAAACAACGGCATAGCTCTGACTTGGTATAGACATCGAATTATACGTGGAGCTATCGCACTGCGTCCTTATCATCTAACTGATCAAGACGCATTGTAGCCATCACAGTCCTAGCACTTCTCTTCTCCAAACTCTTCTTGACCGGGTTAGGCGCCTCAAAGACCTCTGCCAGTTCCTCGAGGGTGCGCTCCTTGGTCTCGGGGAAAAAGAAATACATCACCAGCCACTCAAGAAGGTCCCAAAACACAAAGAATATATAAAAGTAGTACCCAATCTTCTCGAACGCGGGGCCCGATGCGTACTGGATAATTGTAGAAGCGATCGAAGAGTTGAGGTTTCCAAGTGCGGTGCCCTTGGCGCGGGTAGAGGTTGGAAGGGTCTCTGCGATGTACATGCTTTGCAAAGGTGTCCAGGCAAAGGAGAACACAATGCCAAAGACGTAGATGAATGCGATTGAGGTATTAGCGGCGGCCTTGTTTGAAGGGTCGACTGCGGCAACGTGCGAACAGCCGCACATTATAGCGAAGCAAACGGAGCAGAACACAATGCTGTAAAGGAGTAGTGGTCTGCGTCCAATTATATCTGTGAGGCGAGCGCCAGCGCAAGAGGCGATCAAGCAAAGCACAGGATTGATGGCGTTGAGCACTAGCTGAGTATGTTGATCGTCAATTCCGGCCTGCCTTGCTGTAAGGCGGCCCATCACGTGAGGCCACCCCGAACTCAGGGGCTGCCCGGCAGTGGAGCCACTAGGGCTCGGTAAGCTAGGGTATGAGGGAACGTAGGATATAAGGAGCTGGAAGCCTCAGAAGGAGGCCTCCAGCCGATAGTCGCTGTACGTACGTAGACCTACGGTGCTTACAGAATACCATTACTTCCTGCCTTCTGACCTGGTTCCCTGGACTCCCGTGAGACCCAGGGGCTACGCTTTACAATTCTATCGGCTCAACCCATATCCAGCCTACCAGTTCAGAATGGCCAGCCAGGAAAGAAGGATCACACGGGCGACCTCGGGAGGGGCAACGCCAACTGCAGAAGCTGCCGAGCCAAGCCTAAGGCCTACAGTTGCAGAAGTCAACAATCTAGCGACGGATAAGGCCCTAGATAGGGCCTCACAGCTGGCCGACCTTAGAAGGAGGATGGACGAAGAAAAGGCTTATCTTACTACCATGGAAGAGGCCCTCCAGCTGTTCCGACGGTCGCATGGCAAAGACTACAGCTCCTACCTAGAAGAAGTAAGGGTTTTTGCAGAAAAGCAAGCTAAGATCTAAGAAGAGAGTCAGAAAAGACGACACTAAGACATTAAGGGGGAATGGGAAGAACCGCTAGTAGAGGACGATCGCGTCTCTACTATATCTATAGAGGCCACCCTAACCCCTAGGCCTATAGGTAGGGTCAAGGAACCTAAGGTATATAAAGGCGATTCCACCTAAGAACTTAACGAGTTCATGGCCTCCCTCCGCGCCATTTTCTGCTACCAACCAAGGGTCTTTCCGACCGAGCAAGCTAAGGTGGCCTTTACAGCCTAGTACTTGGAAGGCGATCCAATGAAGGAATGGGACAACCGGTGCGTAGACCAAAACGATGGGTATATCGATACCCTTAATATCGCTAGGTTTAAGGAGTTCCTATGAGACCTTCACGTCAACCTAGCAAACCGGCAACGCATCGCAGCCCTTAAGTACAACGGCGCTCTCCAAAGAAAAGGCTAGAGTATACGCAAGTTCGTTGCCTACCTTAAGGATTTGGAAAGAGAAATGGAGCCGTATACCAAGTCGCAAAAGACTACCCACCTAATGACGAAGATTCACCTAGAGATGAGGCAGCGACTCCTTAAAGGAGGGTACGCAGAGCGTTCCACTACCCATAGGGAGGCTGTCGTCAATATCCTAGCGATGTTAGAAATGACCCACTAGTGGGTGACAGAAAATAGCTCTACCCCCGACAAGCCTATGTCAAAGGAAGCTAAGGAGCACAAGAACAGCTTTCGGGGTGGTTTCTAGGGTAGTTTCCGAGGTCGAAGGGGTAACGTTAACTTCAGAGGCCGTAAACCCTCACAGCCCCCTAACCAAGGAGCGCAACAACTAGCGCGTAGGCCTGCGCCATTCTAGGGCCGAGACTCGAGACTAAGCCAGAGCTCAGGCACCTATTACAACTGCAGTAGGGCAGGCCACTTCACCAAGGAATGTCAGGGCCAGCACACCAGCCTTGGAGTAAGGAAGCTCGATACTATAAAGCGGGAGTAACTCCTAGCTAAGACCCCACAGCCTACTATAGGGAAGAGGATGGAAATCGAGGTGGAACTAAGAGTTGGATCTAAGTGGCATACGGCAAAGGCCCTCCTCGACTCAGGTTCTAACGCCTCGACGATACACCCTCTTTTCGTGAAGGATGTAGGCTTGGTGTGCCGGGACAGAGCTCCGTTGAGAGCTAGGGCTGTAGACGGCAAGGAAGTCGTTATATATGGGGTAGCGTCCACACAAGTATGGGCTAGGGACCACTTCCAAAGGGAGTCTATTGTCGTCTAGACGCTCCTTTCCATGGACACCCTAGGCGTAGATGTTATTCTTGGGATGGACTGGATTGTACAGGTCAACCCCTAGATCAACTAGCGTACTTAGATCTAGCGCTAACCCTTTGATATTACGAAGGCTAAGGTGGCTAACATAGAAGAGATTGAAGACGGCGATACTGCCTTTGTCCTAGCATTGGCTGTAGAAGAGGACGCGCTACTAGTCCAATGCCTAAGGGAGTACGAAGACTTTACTAACGTCTTCTCGGAAGTAGGGGCAGACGCCCTACCTAAGCTGGGTAGGAAAACCCACGGTATTGACACCAGAACACACGAGCTACCATATGGCCCAGTATACAACCTTTCTGAGACGGAACTAGCTACGCTCCGCGAATACCTTCGTTCTAGTAAGGAAAAGGGTTGGATTTGGCGAAGTGTAAGCCCTGCAGGGGCGCCTATCCTGTTCGTCTAGAAGAAGGACGGTAGCCTACGTCTCTGCGTAGACTATAGGGGCCTTAACAAGATTACAGTAAAGAACCGTCACCTGCTGCCATTAATTACAGAAACCCTAGATCGACTCCAGGGAGCAAGGAGCTTTACTAAGCTCGATATCCAGAACGCCTACCACAGGATCCGTATACGCCTAGGCGACGAGTAGAAGACTGCCTTCCGCACTCGTTACGGACACTTTAAGTATAAAGTGATGCCTTTTGGCTTGGCTAATGCACTAGCGACGTTCTAGGCCTATATGAACGAGACCCTAGAAGGGCTCGTCGATACTATATGCGTCGTATACCTCGACGATATCCTCATCTACTCCTAAAGGGAAGAGGAGCACGCCAACCACGTACGAGAGGTCCTAGGACGCTTACGTGAGGCGAATCTATACGTGAAGCTCTCGAAATGCAAGTTCAATACTAAGAGGGTAAGCTTCCTTAGGTATACGGTCACAACAGAAGGGGTAGCCATGGAAAGCAACTAGGTTGCTACGATAGCTAAGTGGCCTACACCAAAGACCTACTGAGAGGTCCAGGTGTTCCTTGGCTTCGCTAACTTTTACCGGCGCTTTGTGAAGAGCTATTCTTCTGTTGTAGCCCCTATGACAGGCCTTATGAAGGGGGCAAAGGCAGGCAAACAGACAGGCCCATTTGTTTAGGGTGTAGAACAGCAAGGCGCCTTCGACAAGCTAAAGAAAGCCTTTACCACAGCTCTAACGTTAGTTCATTTCGATCCTAGCCGTAGAATTAGGCTTAAGACTGATTCGTCAGGGTTTGGCCTAGCCGGGAACCTCTCCTAATTAGTAGAAGAGCTAGGCAAGAAGGCCGAGTGACACCCTATGACCTTCTACAGCAAGAAGCTAGAGCTAGCTAAGCTTAATTATGAGACCTACGACTAGGAAATGCTGGCGATCGTAAGGTCCTTCGAACAATGAAGGCACTATTTCAAAGGAAGCAAGTACCCTATCAAGGTCCTTACAGACCATAATAACCTCAAGTATTTCATGGAAACCACTGCTCTTACAAGGAGGCAAGCGCGGTAGGCGCAGGCATTGTCCGCCTACGATTTCCATATAGCCTATAGGGCTAGGAAGACAAACCCAGCAGACGGGCCGTCAAGAAGACCAGATTATGAGGTCGAAAAGGGAGCGGCCAACGAGATGTTACCTACCCTTCAGAATACACTCCGCAAAGCCATTAGGGCTAGAGGGACCCCGCTAGTACGTGGGGTGACAACGAGCCTATAGGGCCCTCGAGAAGAGGATTTCGACCCATAAAGTATGGGCGAAAGCGCTAGCAGCGCCAAACCAGACAGAGACTAAAATACAGACACCAAGAGTCTAGGTTCTATTGTCCCTAGGGTCATGGTGACAGCCATAGCGCAGGGAGAGGGTGCCTATAGTGCTGCGGCTAAACCTCTAATGAACTTGATCAAAACCCTCTAGGCGGCTAACGAGCTTGCTGTTAAAAGGGCCAAGGACGTGGGAACAGCGCGAGCAGAGGACCCTCCTAGATGGAGAGTAGACGATGCAGGCATCCTACGCTTCAGGGGAGCGGTCTACGTACCCCCCAATCAGGCAGTACGTATGGAAATCTTCAAGATTTGCCATGACGACCCATTAGCTAGGCACTTTGGGTATAAGAAGACCCAGGAATTGATACGGCGCAAGTATTACTGGCCTAGCCTAGACGAGGAGTCCAGGGAATACGTACGCAGCTGCGATAGATGCCAGCGTATCAAGCCTGTACGGCACAGGCCGTACGGCGAAATGCAGGCACTGAAGATGCCCTCGAAGCCTTTTGAATCCATAAGCATGGACTTCATCACAGACCTACCTCCAAGCGTAGAGGTAGGCCAAGCCAAGGCCTCAGACTCTATTCTAGTTATAGTAGACCGCTACACTAAGGTATCTAAGTATATACCATGTAGGAAGACCATTACAGCCTTAGAACTGTCGCGCCTTTTCCTTGCGTACTAGGTCAAGGACTTCGGAATACCCGCCGAGATTATAACGGATAGAGGCAGCGTATTTACGTGCCACTTCTAGTCAGCTTTCTGTTTTTACCTCAAAGTACGGCGTAATCTATCTATAGCCTTCCACCCCTAATCCAATGGCCAGACCAAGAGGCAGAACTAGAATATTAAAGCCTACCTATGGATCCACTGTAACCAGCACTAGGATAACTGGGTAGAACTCCTCTACTTCGCAGAATTAACCTATAATAACGCCTTCCACGACTCCATCTAGATGTCGCCAAACCAGGCCTAGTATGGTATTAATATAGACCTAAGACAAGGGATCGAGGACGACCTTACTAGAAGGGAGGTGCCAGTTGCAAAAGACTGAGTCAAAATGATCCTAGAGCTACGGCAGGAACTCGAAGAGGCGTGGAGACAGACGAAGGAAGCCTAAATACGAGGCTATAACAAGCTACATAAGCCAATGCAGTATGTGGTAGGAGAAAAGGTATGGCTATCGGCCAAGAATATCAGGACCACCCAACCAAGTAGGAAACTTGGCCACCGGTGGCTTAAACCGTACGAGATCCTACAGAGAATCAGGAAGCAAGCGTATCAGCTAAGGCTTCCGCCAAGGTATAAGGCGGTTCATGACGTATTCCACGTCTCCCTACTCGAGAGGTATTGGGAAGGCGTAGAGAAGGCCGACCCTCTACTAGACCCAGAGATCGTGGATGGAGAAGAGGAATACAGGGTCGAAGCAGTTCTAGACCACAGGACTATACGACGAGGCAGGGGAACCCGAGAGGAATACCTAATCCGATGGGCAGGCTATAGTGCCGCTAACGATTAGTAGGTTCCAAAGCTTAACGTAAGGTTACCATTGATTGAGGCATATCATAAGGAACAAGCGCAGAAGGCAATGTAGTATATTGTCCTACTACAGGAAGAGCAACGCGTTAAACTATGAGGCGGGAAGGCTTCTAGACTCCAAACTAGGCTCCAAGCTAGGAGGCGCACATGTAGCAGCTATAGGTCGTGGGTTGTGAACCTACCGATTAGGGCGCACGAACAAGAGCTCTAAGAGAGCATGGTGCAAAGGCGCTAACATAGTAATAGGTCTCCTTGTTATTTGAACAGTAACGGGGCCTACTAGCGCAGGCCTTACTCGAGCTACGGGTAGGGTCAGTAAGACGTCCAGGAAGAAGGGAGGTCATAAACCTACAAGGAACTTCAGCCCATTCACGTGGCTGTTGATACCAGCCTAGTAGGTACTAAGGACCTCGTTAACGGAAGCATGAAAGACCTTCGCAGCGTCCCTAAGGCCCTTGGTACGGGCACGATCCAAATCCGCAAGGGTTTCTGCATGGTAGAGAAGAGCCTAGCGAGGATCGTTCACGTTACAGACGACAGGACCGTGCACAGCAGGGTTCACAGCTGCAGGTCCCCTGGCAACAAAGCCCTCGATGGCAGGGGCCTCAACTAAGGCGACGGGCTCGTCTGCGAAGGGTAGCATAGGCGTAGCAACCCCCTTGCCCTTGGTCCTAGGCGTCGCAGGCTCCTTGGCACCCTTAGTGGCAGCTGTGAATCCACGCTAAGCAACTAGTAGATCGGCCATAAAGGAGAGGGTCGTAGGGGAGTCGTCCTCTAACCTAGCGTCCTCATCGTCTGCGCGACTGTCTAGGACAGCGTCAGCTGTAAGCTAGAGGGCCTCGAGCTTAGGAAGGAGCGAGCCCTTAACCTATCGGCCTGTTAGTACTACCTACAAGAAGGGGGGATGAGCTTCATATAGGGACGCAACGGTAGTTGCCATGGAGGCAGTCGCTACACTTATCTAGACCTAGAGGGGTCTAGCACATCTGGTCGGGGAAGTTGTAGTAGGTGTACGAACACTTAAGGCAGCACTAGCGAACCCTAGCCCGAAGGCGACCAGCCGACTTAGGGACGGCGCAACGCTTGGCTAATTTCCACCCAAAGACTGTACGTTGCTCCTTCTAGAGCTCAGGGGCGTTAGCGGAAGGACCAGCGACCTCTGGCTCCTCTGGCACATCCTCCACAGAAGGGGAGCGATACGGACGGATTGCGCGTGGGCGCGATGACGAGGCCACAGAGCCAGGGCCAAGGGGCGTAGGCGTGGCGAGAGCCACGGAATCAGGGGAGCCTAACATAAGGCCAGCAGGCCTCTTGCGAGGAGTGACAGCGGGCTGGCCCGCTCTAGGAGCAGTGGCGTTGCCCCTATTACGGCGAGGACCCATGGCAACAGGGAAGTGAGGCTATTCTAAAGGTTAGTGAGAACGAGAGAAGGGGCAAAGAAGGTAATACCTTGAAGTGAGAAAGGATTACAACGAAACAAGAAGCCTAGGAGTTTAGGCCAAGCGGAAGCGTGTGGTCGAGTTATGTAGGAAGGAAGGAAGAAGAAAAGCTTGGGGTAGCGCAGCCCTCATAACAAGGAGGTAGCTGCGGTAACCCAACAACAAAGGGGGTTACAGGACCTGGCACCCAAGCGCAACAGAACAGCCACCCACGCTAGCAAAACACCAGAACAGTTACCCACGCCAACAACTACTGGGTTGCCGAGAGCAACCAGCTGTTCTGGACGAGGGCCTGGAATTGAGGGCAATCCCCGCAGAGGGGGAGGTAATTGTAAGGCGGCCCATCACGTGAGGCCACCCCGAACTCAGGGGCTGCCCGGCAGTGGAGCCACTAGGGCTCGGTAAGCTAGGGTATGAGGGAACGTAGGATATAAGGAGCTGGAAGCCTCAGAAGGAGGCCTCCAGCCGATAGTCGCTATACGTACGTAGACCTACGGTGCTTACAGAATACCATTACTTCCTGCCTTCTGACCTGGTTCCCTGGACTCCCGTGAGACCCAGGGGCTACGCTTTACACTTGCCATCTCGGGGAGATAATAAGATGTCAAACTGTTTCCCGAAACCTGGCCAAACCACGCCATGCCTATGACGCAAATCAAGCGGCGTCGGGCAGAATGAGTATTCCACAGTTCATGGTAATCGTACCATTTCTTGTCTGATGCATCGCTGCTAATCTGCTGGGACATCTCTTTAATTTGTAGTTGAACCATTGGGTGAGAGACTGAGCCCTCCCCGTGATAGCGTGCAAGGACATTGACTGCTTCCTCGACCCTGTCCTGGGCCATGAGCCATCTTGGTGACTCGGGAAGGAACCAGACACCAATGGCAACAAGGCCAGATGTGAATAACTGACACCAGATTGGGATGCGCCAGTTGGAATCATTCTCGTAGTAACTGCAGCCGTAGACAATCCAGCTCGCAATTATAGAACCGATATACCTTGGCAGTTGTTAGGTTTATTCTAGAGAAGAATGCATTCGGTATTGTACTTACCAAGTGCAATTGTACAGGCCAGTAAGAGTGCCGCGCCATGCAGGATGAGCCATCTCACTGACATAGCAGGGTGCGGAAACACAGCAGAAACTGACGCCAAAACCGAGAATAAAACGGCCCGCAAGGAACATTCCCATATTGACGGAAGGCGCTTGAACGCATGTCCCAATGATGATAATCAGTGCGCCGGTAAACATTCCCACACGGCGGCCCCACAAATCGTTTACGGGACCCGTTAGGAAGACAGCAGGAATGGAGCCGATGTTGTACATCGCAAAGACAATTCCAGTGCTAGACCCGGCATGTGACCTTTGGTAGAGACTTCAATCAGCAATTGAAAGCACTGTGGAATTGCAAAGTGCGTCGACTTACAAGCCAAAGTATTCCTGATAATTCAGGAGCGCATTCAAGCCACCCATAAGTGAGCCATCATAGCCGTTCAAGCATCCGCACAGGTATGAAACAGCGAGAACACCGTACAGTCGAAACATGCTCTTAGTCCATGGGCTGTACTTTGTGGCATCGACATCGTCGGAGAGTTGAAGCGCTTCTCCAGCCAATCCAACTTTGGCGGTATCATCTCGCGACGCATTTTCATAGAGATGAACTTCTCCTTTGTTGTCTTCTGCCATAATTTATTATTCGGTGAACAATAACCAGGCGATGGTAGAATTGTTATGATTAAAGTGAAAGCCGCGACAGGAATTGCTTTCCCTTTGGCAGTTGAGGGGGCATGAGGGACGAAAGGAGGGATGATGTGCGGACCACGAGCCCTTTATTATCATTTTCCGAGTGGTGGTATAACTGTGTTTAACATAGCTTAATTTGCGGGGTAGAAAGCGCCGAGTCTTACCTGTGAGACAGGTATAGAGCAGGGGATATTGAAGGAGGAACAGGGGAGGACCTGCTCGGGCCGGTGCGGAAAGGTGCTTAATATGTGGCAAACCAGCCACCGACCTGTTGGCTGGCTCGAAATCCTTGTTTTGCGGGTAAGTCACCATACGGCAGACCAGCAACTGACCAAGTGCGTTTTCTCGGTGCCGCCTTCCCCGACAAGAGAGTAGGTTTGGCGTGCGGGGAAGGTGCGGGGTGCGGGGCCGGAAGCATGGGGAGCTGCAACAGGGGTCAGCTGCCAGGTCTGTGGAGAGCTCTGGTGGAACCGCTCAAGAGATATAGGAAAATAAATAACAAAGGGGTAGATCTCGGAGTAGGTGCCGCAAAAATAATTATGGTGCATTTATGGTAACCAATTTGAGAAGCACTATTTGTCGCTGATAGACAGACAGGATCAAGCATTTTGTGGCACCCCTTGTTTACTTGCCACTAGTGGGAGAATATAACATTACAATTACAACGCGCCCTCGTATTTCCCTTAGCTCCCCAACCAGTACATACGTATAACTTTGGGTTATGACTCCTATCATGCCTCATAATATGTTTAAGGAGAAGTTTGGACCATTATCGGTTCTCCTTGTGTGCTACATTTTTTTTTGTCTCTGAAGCCTCTCCATTGTCGCAAAGCAAAGCGGCGTCGAAATATGGCCTGTGTGGCCTGACTGCTAAATTATGAGGCATATTTCAATAATTCCTGGCCATCTCCCGAGAATCTGTTCGAGCCTGATACTCCTGATTAATGAAATCCCCAATCTCTCCAATCATCCTCAAGCTCTGTGAAACGCTTGGGCTCCTCGACGCATCACTCTCTCCCGGTACTCTGCTCCATTGCTGCAACAATCCCCTTAAATGGCTTCCAAGAGACAATAACTCTCCACTTATATAGTCTCGTAGGCTCGGAATCCGACACGATGCAGTCAATATTAACATCCCCCCAGTCATACTCATGCTGCATATCCACATATCGATCATGATAGTGTGCACATAACCGCGCAAATTCTGGATATGCAGGATGCAAGCCTGGAGGCATATCTCGCATTTGCTAAGGATTTCTTGGCTCACTCCGCCGTTTTCCCAACTGGCGCCGGTATTCCAGTTCTCGAGTACCCAAGTCAGGTATGGTCTATATATGACGCTCCGACAAGTTAAATATCGCTGTCGCAAGAAGCCGCCGTGTTGGGTCTGGGTCGGTTCGGTATCTAGAGAGAATTTAAATGGTTCAGGAAGTAAATCTCGCCATTCGTCGAGCTGATGCGATAGTTCCGAGACCACGGTTGGGAATCGCGACGGAGATGGGGAGACCCCAGTCGTGGGTGCATATAACATATCATGGACCCGATTGAGAAGTCGACGCATTGAGATGCATGCTAGAAAGTATAGAGAGGATAGTTCTTGGTCTTCTGACCTCGGGATAGTCGGAGGAAGAAGAGATGGGGGAGATAGAGGAGTGGCGGGCGTAAACTTGTTGGTTATGGTATGAGTATTGTATTGGCCTGGGAGCGGGATTGTAGATTCTATAGATGCGATGCCGCTCTCAGGCAATGCAGCAAGCTCTGCAAGGTAATCGCTGGTTTTTATTAGCTACATTCTTAATGGGGCTAAGGGACTGGAAGGGTAAAAACCTTTCAAGAATGTAGCAAGACCAGAAAATTCTCCTTAGACACTCATTCTCATCGGGCGAATTAGAAGAGCCGTAAGATAATAAAAGTCGGCATCTTGAGGCTGTTGTGTTTATGTACGACCACGCTTGTAGTGGCCTTTGGAGATACGCAAAGTATAAACTATAGGCGTCAACATGGTTTATATTCAGGAATCCAGGGAAGTACTGACGCGACAAAAAAGAGGCACTGCGTTGACTCCGTCGATATCTCTAATTGCGTGGTATACAATCTCTTCAACACGCCATCAAAATATATCTCGGCCAATCTTCTTTGAGATAGTTGGTATTCCAAAGATTCTGCAGTTAAGTCTGGGGAATTATAGAGCAAATTAACAACTCGGCTCGCGCAACCTAGAGCCATGACAAGTAAAGAGAGGCAAGAGGAAACACTATCATCTAGGTTCCCAGACAAGACTAGATTTTGGACTGCAATGAGTTTGTCTTTCAACATCGTTGGGTAAAAGAAATTGATAGATGATTGAAATGCATCGACTACCTGCTGTACCTCATCAGCACGGAGATATGGCACCGCTGCAGATGCCATAGTTGTCAATGGTGATCGGAACTTTTCAAGTTGGAAGATGGGAGTATAATTCTGTCGTATTGAGGGAAAGATATCAAAATGTGGCCAGTCAAGGACGGATTCAGTCGTAGAGGTGTGAAGGCAGGAAAGCACAGCGTTATGCACACCCTGTACATCATTTCCAGCTGTTGAATGGGATTGATGATGCGAGGAACGGTCCGCTATGTCATGAGAGTGCGTTACTTCAGGCGAGATGGCTGGATCTGTCAATATGCGGTGGCCGAGCATGCCAGCGTTTGAAGTCTGGCCCAGGGGTTAGCAACGTCAATTGGCAACCACTTTGTAGGTAAACTAGAAATAGGGAGTTTACAATAATAGCACTCATCTCCTCCAGGTGTCGCTCCATGCGCAAAACCCCATCAAGGATCAAGTCACTCTTCCCCTTGCTTCATCTTTGTAAGCAAGTTATCAATAACATCACAACCTTGAATACTTACGGACCCGCCTCAGCACCATAGTTACATTCTTGGTTTGAAGACAAGCACGTGGCACAAGGTTGCCCTCCATCGCACCTAATTTACAGTCAGTCCAACGTTGATTGTAAGTAGGAATCAGCATATCTTGTTAAACACACCTGATCTTTCTCCGCCTGCAAACGTCGCACTACAACAACCTGCAGTTAGCACCTGGGGGTTATAACAACGTGTAGCTTTGTAAGGATCTCTAAGATGTATAGTATGTCGACGGGATATTCTTACTGCATGCGCCGCTCGCGACCTAGACAGTAGGGGTCTGCGGGGTCTGTTCATAGAGGCGAAGATCTGGGGTTTCTTTTAAGTTATTTTGGAGTATGTGGGGCCATTGGTATGGCACAAGATGGGCAACACAGCTTCACATAAGTCAAAAACCTAAATATGAGATAGCCAAGTAACGCAAGCTCTCACAGTAACTGCAGCAGTTGGGTGGTGAAGGTTGTAGTGGAAAGACCCAAGAGCGAACGTTGGGGGGTTCACGTGTGGTAATTAACGGTCGGCGCTAATGGTGTCACGAACGGATCACGTGCGGAGTCATAACACGTGAGTTACGGGGCCAAGACGGAGGAACGTCAGGCCGTAGAAGTCGTGCACTGTAGTATTTAGTAGGAACGCGGACCTTCAGAGGAGGGTCAGCGTTCAGTCTTCGTAATCTACAGGATCTATATACGCGTATCTAGTGAAGAACGTGACCTCGTACTGCCCTGTTCATTGAAGATCCTTACATTCTGAACGCTCCACCATTCCTGTAATCAGGAAGAACAGCCTAGTACGAAGTCAAGGCAGTCGCCATGCCACCGCGCCGAACCCGTAACACATCTGCTACTAACCCCGAGCGCGAGGGCAGTGAGACTGCTCCGGCCACCTCTCAGGAGGAGAGTATGGTAGGAAATGGGGGCGCTACAGGCCTGGAGCGGCATGAAAGCCCACCCGGAATTGAAGCGCAATTGGCGACAGCGCGAGCCTTTGAAGCCGAACTCGAGAAGGAGCTCGAGCTCAAGGAAACAGGAGAGCGGATCTAGCGTCTGCAAGAACGGCTGCAGGGCCAACAGACGATCGAACTTGAGGTTGGGCCACAAGACGACCCGCTCCTAGAGCGTAGCGCAACGCCTGCGAGTTCAGTGTCCCACGAAGGCGTACCGCGTAGTTAGCGACCTAGAGCCATTACTGAATATCGAGGGAAGACCGTCCGTGAGCACTCCGAGTTCGTTACGAGCTGTGAGCTGGCTTTTCGCCTTAAACCAGAATCCAACAAATCAGACGCGCTACGTTGCGATTTCGCAGCCACCTGGCTAGCAGGAGAGCCCCGGGATGCCTGGCTTTGGCATGAGAAGGAGCCCGGCTTCCGGAAGACATGGGAGGGCTTTAAGAGCTTCCTCCTTGATCTTGTACAAGACCTAGTGAATCGTACTATTGCTACTGCAGTGAAGTATGAGGAGGCGCGACAGCGAGTTGGACAGACTACACAGGCATTCGCAGCCTACCTAGAGACTTTAGAGGCGGACCTACCAGCTTATAAGGAGGAACATTAGGTCTAGCATCTATTTGCAAAACTTCGGACGGATATAAGGGATAAGGTTGTTGCCTATCCCGAAATACCACGCTCAAGGGGCGCGCTTATTGCGTTGGCAGCCCGTTTCGAGCAGCTAGACGCCTCAAGGACCTAAAGCTTAAGGAACAAGGGGGGCCACAAGGAGGTGAAGGTAGGCCACCAGGACGATCGGTCTTAGAAAAGACCCTCCTTCGGAGGTGATAGTCGGGGCACCACTAAGACCTTCCTGAAGCGCCCCCGCCTTTTAGGTGAAGAAGAGCAGCGTAGGAGGGACAATAATCTTTGTTTCAAGTGTGGAAGAGCGGGCCACATGTTAGCTTAATGCTTCACCTAACAGCCTAATAACGACCTTAGAGCGCGAGCGGTACAGAAGGGAAGCGGGGGTCCAAAAAACTAGGTCTCTCCACAGAAGCCCTAGCAGTTGGAGAGGGAGGAACGGGGACCCCTAAGAGCTTGTCGACGTTTGTCGACGTGAGAGGAACAGAGGAATGGCGGACGCTCCGCGCACTCGTAGACAGCGGCACCACAGAGAACCTCATATCTCATGTGGTAGCCAAGGAGTTAGGAGGTGAGTGGGAGCCTACCTCTACGACAGCTAAGGGAGTGGGCGACCAGGAAATCCAGCTCTATGGAAGAGCTCAGCTTACCCTCCGCGTCAAGGACGCTAAGGGCGTATAGCGGGAAGGAAAGCACTACTTCTCAGCTACAGAGCTCGAGGAGTACGACGTTATGCTTGGTTACCCGTGGCTCCTTCGCGAGAACCCGATGGTAGATTGGCGGGAGGGATCCTGGAGGTTTCTAGTAGAAGATATCCAATACCTCTCGCATGAGGAAGCGGAGGGGTTGCGGAGTCGCAACGAGCCTGTCTTTGTGGCAATGTTGCACCGAATAGAAGAGGATGGCCGAGAGCTAAAGGCCCAAGGAGTCCCAAGGGAATACCAGGCCTTCCTCGACGCCTTCGACGAAGAAGGGGCAGCGTCTCTGCCAGAGTACTCAAAGCGTGCGGAGCATGCTATTGATATTGAACCAGGGAAGCAACCGCCCTGGGGACCAATCTATAGCCTCTCGGAAAAGGAGTTGGCTACGCTAAGGGTCTACTTAGAGGACTCGCTCTAGAAGGGTTGGATTCGTCACTTAACGAGCCTAGCAGGGGCGCTAATCCTTTTTGTCCCGAAGCCGGATGGTTTAAAGCGATTGTGCGTAGATTACCGTGGACTTAATGAGATGACGGTAAGGAATCGGCACCTAATTCCGTTGATATCAGAGATCCTAGATCGATTGAGTGGTGCGGTGATATTCACTAAGTTGGACGCAAAGGATGCGTACTAACGTATGAGGATACGAAAGGGGGATGAGTGGAAAACGGCGTTTCGTACGAGGTATGGCCTCTTCGAATATCTAGTGATGCCGTTTGGGCTCTGTAACGCCCCCGTCTCTTTCCAAGCCTATATTAACGAGGCTCTTGCGGGCCTTGTGGACGTGCTGTGTATCGTGTACCTAGACGATGTCTTGATCTACTCAAGACGTAGTGAGGACTACCCGCAACACGTCAGTACAGTCCTTAAGAGGCTTCGGAAGTTCAAGATATACTGCAACCTTAAGAAGTGCAAGTTCTCTACAACAGAGGTAGAGTTCCTTGGGTTTATAGTCTTAACAAAGGGGGTCTCAATGGACACCTCGCGGGTTGAGACCATCATAGAATGGCCGGAACCTACAAGCTTCAAGGACCTACAGGTCTTCCTTGGGTTTGCGAACTTCTATCGGAGGTTCATCGAGGGGTATTCGCGTATAGCGCAACCCCTCACAGGAATGTTGAAAGGGAGTGATAAGGGGAAGAAGTCTGGCCCGTTCCACTGGAGCGACGAGGCAGCGGAGGCTTTTCGGACGTTGAAAACTGCGTTTACGTCCACGCTGCTCCTCCGCCACTTTGACCCTAGTCAACCTATTCGTCTCGAGACGGACGGTTCAGGAATGGCGATTGCCGCCATCCTAACCTAGCCGTATACCGACGAAGCGGGGGTCACGCGGTGGCACCCCATAGCCTTTTACTCCCGGAAGTTGAAGGACGCAGAGATCAGGTATGACGTCCATGACGTAGAGCTCCTCGCTATTGTCGCGGCGTTCAAACACTGGCGTCACTATCTATAGGATAGTAACTTTCTGGTGATAGTAAGGACAGATCACAACAATCTAGTCTATTTCATGAAGAAGGCCACTATTAACAATAGGTAGGCTCATTGGATTGAGCTCCTAGCAGGCTTTGATTTCGAGATCGAACATCGACCTGGCCGTACAAACCCCGCAGACGGTCCGAGTCGTAGACCGGACTACGTCGACCGCCAACATAAGGCTTATGAGGGGTTGCTCCCTACGCTTCAGCAGAAGCTGGGGCGTAGGTGGAGCGAGGCTGCTACAGGCAGCGAGAGTAAGGCGTCACAACAGAGTACTCGAATCCGCGCTGTATTTGCAAAAGCAAACAGTCGAATGGAAACTAAACATATCCTCCACGAAGTGGAACAGCTCTCGCGACCCCTCTGTAGGGAGGGCGCAGAGCAGACGCCAGCTGTAATAGCCTGGTGCCGAGTGGTACGCGCGGCAGCAGCAGAGACACCATACGGGGACCCCTCCATAGACCTTCAGAAGCTCATCGCTCAAGCCCAAAACGGAGACCCGTTCTTGAGTGGGAGAATCCAAAGGATGGAGAAGAGGCTGCCCCGTACAGACGGGGTAGAGCGCGAATGGGCGATACACCCAGTAAGCGGAGTCTTATACAAGCACGGGAAGGTGCCACTCCCAAGGGCCCCAGCTCTTATTGAGGAACTGTTACGGATACACCACGATGACCCGCTTGCAGGGCATTTTGGGGTGGCAAAGACCACCGAGCTCCTACAGAGGAAGTACGACTGGCCAGGCCTAAGGAAAGACGTAAAAGAATACGTCAAGACCTGCCAAGTCTGTCAGAAAATGGTGACGAAGCGGCACCGCCCATATGGCGAATTGCAGCCGCTTCCACAGCCAAGTGGTCTAGGTGAAGAAATCACAATGGATTTTATCACGGGGTTACCCTCAAGTCTACACCCATTGACGAAGAAGGCGTACGACTCTATATTAGTAGTAGTAGATCGCTACACTAAATATGCTCTGTATATTGCAACGAATAAGACGATTACAGCGTCTGATTTGGCTATTCTTATCCTCCGCTACGTTATCACAGAGTTCGGTATTCTAAAGGGGATTGTATCCGACAGGGGATCAGTGTTTACAAGCAATTACTGGTCTTGCCTCTGCTTCTACCTAAAGATTCGACAACGTTTGAGCACCGCCTTCTACCCGCAAACCGATGGCTAAACTAAGAGGCAGAATCAAACAATAGAGCAATACCTACGCTCCTTCGTTACTACCCTTCAGGATGAGTAGGTAGGCCTCCTACCCCTCGTACAGTTTACGTATAACAACTCCTTCCATACTACAATCTAAACGTCGCCGTTCCGGGCTCTAAAGGGGTTTGATCCTCAGATGCTAGACATAAGTGTCGCGGACGCCCCTTGGGAGGGAGACGCACCCGAAGCAATTGAGAGAGTAGCTTAGCTTTAGGAGGAACGGGAGGCGTTGGCGCGGCACTGGGTGAAAGCAACCCAAGCGTAGGCAAAGCACTACAATGCAAGACGGAAGCCGATGGAGTACAGTATGGGAGACCTGGTGCTGCTATCAGCAAGGAACCTTAGGTTACGGAGGCCTAACAGAAAGCTTGCGGAGCGGTTCGTAGGACCCTTTAAGATCGTAGAGATCATTGGCAAACAGGCATACCGATTAGAGCTCCCTTAGGAGTTAGGAGTTCACCCCACCTTCCACGTATCTCTCCTGGAGCCGTACCATGAGAGACAACCTGTGAGCGGAAGCGTAACGGATGCGATCATAGCGTAGTAGGCAATTGTTAAAATAGAAGTGTCAATTCATAAGGGCGAGCCCTCTTCAGAGCTATTCTCTGGAATCTATAAGTACAGAAGAGGCGCAGAATAGGGCATGCGCAGGGCGAGCGTGGCTCACACAGCGCCGTTAGCGTCGCCTACCACAGACTTGACGATCTCATCATCGCTAGGAGCCATATCGTCCTTAGGCGCAGGCGACCCAACCACAGTCTCCAGCTCCTAATCCGGGTCGAACTCGCCCTCTACCTGCTCCTTGTCCGCATCGTCCTCGCTATCTGAGGACTCATACTCCTCGGCCAAGGCGACGTCAGGAAGGTGTCGGTGCTAGAAGAAGTCAGTGTGGTCAATAGTGGCAAGACAGAGGCGATACGTATAATAGCCTTTTGAAGGTCGTTGCTAAGGCGGTTGGTGCGTCGCAGGCTTCGGATCTCAGACGCAATCTCGAGTAGAGCGAGCCTAACATCGACCTTCTGGGGCTGCGAATCGTGGCCCACGCGGTGGCGACAACGGAGAAGGTTCTTGCCCTGTTCCACATAGACTGTGTATTTCTCTTGAATAGCAGCCAGGATCTTCGTGCGCTTGTTGGCCAAGGACTTCGAGAAGGACTCTTCGTTACGTTAAACAGCGTCACGGTAGAGCTGGAAGGCGTCGGCAAGGCGATTGAATTAGCGAAGGGCGAATGGCGGAATCTGGGTTATTAGTTGACAGACAGGAGACGGAGGCGCTACGAACTCACAGGGAGGCACTTGTTGTGCTGCTCAACACAATAGCCACAGCGGCTCATGGGGTTGGGCTTCTCGCAAACAAGGAAGCGGCGGTCCTGATACACGCGCTTTGAGCATCGGAGACAAAGGCTGAGTTTGGCCTTCTTGCGGACAATTCTAGATGGGGTGGCAACAGCAACCACGGAAGGACTGCGGTGGCGCTAACCCCGCGAGGGGGTAGCGAACACGCGACGACGAAGGTCCGCCACAGAATCCGCGCGAGTAGGGCGAGCGGGGGAGCGCCCACGACGAAGAGTACCCGCAATAGAGCGGTCGCGCAGAGGACGCGCCTCGTCCCCTTCAACGCTGGGAAGGGGCCCCTCATCGCCACCTTGAACTTCAGCCAGAGCCCTAGCAGCAGCTTCTTCCTTGGCCTTCTTGTTCTTAGCCTTGGTCTCAGCGGCTTTCTGGGCAGAAGCTTTCTTCTTAGCCAACACAGCGTTGGCGGCAGCAATCCGCTCAGCTTCACTCAATCGACCCTCTCCGGGGCTGGCGCGTAGGGGCTGCGCTGGAGCTGCAGAGGCGACAGCGACACCCTTCTTCTTGCGTGGACCCATTTGGGTGGATTTGTGGAAAGTGAGATCGTCGGAGGAGGAACCTTCCAAACAATTAGCCCAAGCCTAAGAGGTTCCGATCAATACTTACAGCGGAGGCAAAGCAGAAGGTGAACACCGTGGAATACAGCAAGTTGGGGTTGTGTAAACAGGAAGTGATGAAGGAGTAGGTGGGTGGAAGTTGAGGTTCAGAAATAAGAAGAAGAAGCGCCACAACAACACAACAACAATCGTAGGCGAAGTGGCAACGCTTACTGGCCTACCTGAACCGTGAGGCCGACAGGGCAACAACATTTTCATCAATAACCTCACTTGTGGAATTGACGACTATGGCTCAAGGGGGCTTGAGCCGTAAAAGGGGGGAATAATTGTCACGAACGGATCACGTGCGGAGTCATAACACGTGAGTTACGGGGCCAAGACGGAGGAACGTCAGGCCGTAGAAGTCGTGCACTGTAGTATTTAGTAGGAACGCGGACCTTCAGAGGAGGGTCAGCGTTCAGTCTTCGTAATCTACAGGATCTATATACGCGTATCCAGTGAAGAACGTGACCTCGTACTGCCCTGTTCATTGAAGATCCTTACAAATGGCCCCCAGCCAACAATGGGGATTGAAGGCCAAACTGCCGTTATAACAACAGACGGAAGGACGGTCTCAGAACACAGAACTGGCAAGACATACAAGTACCAACGCCATATTTCCTGTCGAATTTCGCAAGTTATTCGCTAACCAAAAAACGTTGCAAATTATAAACACGAGTACAATCTACAGTTTTCGCACGTGCGAAGCTCGCGCTATAATAGGCTAAATATGAGTTCCGCGGCATTACTAGCATTGCCGGTCTCACCCAGCCTCTTCAAAAACAGAGCTGCAGAGCTGACGCCGGCAGAGCTAGAGGCAATAAGGCAATACGTCTGAAGGCAGGGTTACCCATAGCAAAATGCCAATGGCAAGGCCCGTATAATTTATTTAGATTATTGGGCATCAGGAAATGAAGGAAACCCAAATCGCGTGATATAATGATCCCAACGCGACTACAATGAGACTTGTTGCTACTGAATAGTAGAAGCGCCATGAAATGACGAAGAAGCCTTGGGATAAATATTGTGCGGCATCTTAGATTTGGAAGGGAAATCTTCCGTCGACAAGTATTTCCCTGAGGAATATAAGCCATATCATTCAATATTCCGGACCTTCTGTTTTTGCGGGGTAAATAATGAGCATTTGAAAAGGTCTCGGTCCGTAACGGACCGTGCGACGTTTCTCTGCCAAGAGCGCTACCCCCCACCGGAAACGGAAGCTGCTTCCCCGAGAGACGATAACGATACCGACATCGCTCCTTATCCTGTGTTGGTAAGGTTAATGTTCCACACCACTTCTCAACTCTTCTGTCCCCGCCAATCCATAGACTTTGAGAAGAAGCTAGAAGCGGTCATATGGAGCAGTTACGTTATTTACATGCAGAACACAACTACGCTCGCTTTCACGGATATCACGGTCATCCGTGTTTTCCCCACACTTATTCCCTTCAAATAGACCTTCGATTTTGGTTTCTTTCCTGCTCCTCATTGTGAATCTAATTAAATCTTTAAGGGCTTCGTCAAGAAAAATGCCTTCTCTGGAATCAAACTTTGTGCTCTCCGCTGGCCAAGGCGAATTGCCGGATTATGGCAATGAGCTCGTCTTCCAACGGAACCGGCTCCCACCCCGAGCATATCACATCCCCGCGACATCACTTCTCCTTAATGGGACGTGGGATTTCCAATATGCCACTAATCCATTGGAAGCTCCAGAGCCTGGAAATTTCGGGTCGAGGATAATCAGTGATATAGAAAGCACTCTTGAGAGTACCACTTTGGACGCTCCAGACAACACGAGTCAGGATACCAAATCAAGACTCCAAGCACCGGATCTTGAGTGGTCTAAAATTGACGTACCCGGGCATTGGCAACTTCAGGGACATGGCAGGCCCCAGTACACAAATGTGATATATCCATTTCCGGTGTGCCCGCCGCATGTGCCCACCGAAAATCCCACAGGCACATACCGTCGCACCTTCTCTGTACCATCAGCTTGGGACGAGTCTTCCCAGTTGAGACTCCGATTTGAAGGCGTAGACAGCAGCTTTCACGTCTGGGTCAATGGACATCCCGTCGGCTACCACCAAGGGTCACGGAATCCGAGCGAATTTGACGTTACGGCTTTCGTGACGAGGGGTTCCATAAATGAAGTCTCGGTGCGTGTTTATCAGTGGTGTGACGGGACTTATATTGAAGACCAAGATCAATGGTGGCTCTCAGGTATGAAATCTTGGTAGCTGACCCTTCCACGTGATACGAAGCTAAATTGTATCCCAGGAATATACAGAGATGTATATCTACTTGCATTCCCAGGAGAGGCCCGCATTGAAGATTTCTTCGTGAAGACCGTCCTCGATGAGCAATATGAAGATGCAACTTTGGCGGTGTCGCTAGATCTGGCCCTGACCGTTGACGTTGAAGTCTCTTTAACCGTCAGGGACTCTGCCCAAGGCAACCAAACAGTGAAATCAGACACATTTTCCGTCCAGGCTGACAAGTCAAAAATTGATCTCTCTCTTCACATTCCTGCACCAAGAAAGTGGACTGCTGAGACTCCCACGTTATATGGCCTTGAGATCAGCCTTCGTTCAAAGGCCCTGGACAAGACCTTGCAAATAATTTCGCACAACGTCGGTTTTAGGTCTGTAGAGCTCAAAGATGGTCTAATGTGTGTCAATGGATCGCCCATCCTTCTACGTGGTGTGAACCGACATGACCACCACCCTCACCATGGCCGGGCCGTTCCGTTATCATTCATCAAGAAGGACCTTCTTCTAATGAAGCAATATAACGTCAATGCGCTTCGATGCTCTCATTACCCTTCCCATCCACGACTTTACGAGTTGTGCGATGAGCTTGGCCTGTGGGTAATGGACGAAGCAGATCTCGAATGCCACGGGTTTTACGATGCCATCGCGAGACCACTCAACATTCCAGAAGAGATGGATTACGGCGAACGCAAAAAACTTACATTTCCTCAGGCGGCCGCATTCACATCGGATAATGACGTGTGGAAGGACCAGTATGTTGATCGCATGGAACAGGTTTTCCATCGAGACAAGAATCACGCGTCTATCATTATCTGGTCTCTAGGGAATGAAGCGTTTTACGGAAAGAATCACCAGGCCATGTACGACTATGCTAAGCGTGTCGACCCGGGCCGCCTTGTTCATTACGAGGGTGACGCAGATGCCCAGAGTGCCGATATGTTCTCATATATGTATCCTTCGCCAGAAAAGCTAGTCGAGCTATCAAAAACGGCAGGCGTGGAGGGCGATACCTTTGTGAAACCAATGATTCTCTGCGAGTATGGCCATGCTATGGGTAATGGACCAGGAGGTCTTGAAGACTACCAAGCGGTCTTCAGAGACAATAGGAGGTTACAGGGTGGATATATATGGGAGTGGGCTAACCATGGTTTGTGGACAGGGTCTGACTCGGAACGGGGCGGATTTTATGCTTATGGAGGCGATTTTGGTGACACTCCAAACGATGATACATTTGTCATGGATGGGTTATGTTTCAGCGACCATACGCCTACCCCTGGATTAGTAGAGTTCAAGAAGGTTATAGAGCCAGTCAGGGCTTCAGTGAGCGAGGAGGACCTTATCATTGAGAACGGCTACGACTTTGTTAACCTAAAACACTTGGTCGCCACATACAAGTTAGAGTCTTTCAGCGACAGGTAAGTGTTCTGAAAAAAAATCAGTTCCTTCAAATCTAACAATATTACAGTGCACACATAGGACAATCTGGAGAGCTGCCTCTTCCTGATGTCAAGCCTGGCGAAACAGCTACAATACGACTTCCTCAGGATATTCTTGACTACAAGAAAACTTCTGGTGGGTGGTTAAGCGTGAGTTTCCGCCTCCGAGCCTCAACTTCTTGGGCCGAGGGTGGCCACGAAATTGCCTGGTTCCAGCATCGCCTTGCCCAGACCGATTCTCTCACAGCTTACGTACCTCAATATCCGGCCTCTAAAGCCGGTGCACTCCAACTCCGCACTTCAAAAGTTGAATATTCTGTCGGAAATTCCGACTTCGACATCAAATTTTGTCGCGCGCGCGGGTCCATAACATCCTGGACTGTTGGGGGGCTCCCAGTCCTTGCCCTCGACCCAGAGACCAGGGCGGCAATTATGCCAGGATTCTGGCGCAGTCCAACTGATAATGATCGCCCCAAGGACTATCCATACTGGACACACTATGGCCTTGATACCCTCACTTCTCAGCTGCGCGATTTCACCATCGAGAGTGTCGATCCTTCCACGGTCCAGTTCAAGAGTAAAACTTACATTTCTCCTCCCATTCTCGGCTGGGGATTCGACTGCACTCTGACATATTCGATTTCTTCATCCGGATCCGTGAGAATTAAAGCACACATCCTTCCATGTGGTCCATTCCCCGCCTACCTTCCCCGTGTTGGCCTTGACATTCGTCTCGCGAAGAGCCTGAAGAATGCATCTTGGCTCGGGCTCGGCCCAGGCGAGTCATACACTGACAAGCACTCGGCTCAACGAGTTGGGATCTGGGACAAGACGGTTGAGGAGCTGCACACGCCTTACGAAGTGCCGCAAGAGAACGGGAACAGGATCAACACCAGATGGGTAAAGCTAGCTAGTCATTCGGGCGCGGGAGTTCGGGCTTCAAGGGCCTCTGAAGACGGTGTTAGTACGCTTCAGTGGGCAGCGAGCCAGTACTCTCCAAAGGTACTCGAAAAGGCAAGACACCCCAGGGATTTGGTAGTTGAGGATGATGGGGCGGTGTTGTGGAGGGTTGACGTGCAGGGTGCGGGTGTTGGGACAGGAGCTTGCGGACCAGCGGTTGCGGAAAGCTCCATGGTCAAATGTGAGGAGGTCGAGTTCGAAATCGTCCTTGATGGCGTGTTGGCATGATAGAAAGATATTCATCGCCGGGAATATGCTGGTTATATCTAGACGCTTAAGATAGAAATGGGATTATCGTACTTGCTAGAGATAAGTACTGGCTGATTTCTTAGTTTTTTAGAGCTATGATAATGTTTCAGAGCATGGAGCCCCGCGTGAAGAAATTTGTATGTACAGGAAGTACGATAGTAAACCTTGAGCATGTAAAAAGAAAAGCATTATTCTAATTAATCAGGTGTGTGGTATCTTTGGCTCTATGAAATCACAAACAACTCGCAAGACCGAGAACTTATCAAGCCTTGTGAGTTTCCTTGACCCATTCACGGAACGTAGTGGGCCTGACCGTCTTCGCCAGCTCCTCCAGGTTGGCGCCATAATCCCTCTCATTGATCCAAGCAAACATAGTGCGCAAATCCTGGACCATCCAGATCATCAATCTTGCTAGCCAACCGTAGGTCACGCCGACTGGGCTCCCTGTCTCCTTCCGCATTATGGCGTCAATCTCATCGAACGACAAATAATCGCTTGCAATGCTAAGGGCTGAGTTCCGGATACCTGAGGCGTCCGGACGCAAAAGAGCTTCCACTGCCCATCGTCCGATATCCTTAATTGTAGTCACCT
The DNA here is from genome assembly GCA_001630595.1 of Pseudogymnoascus sp. BL308. Lineage (NCBI taxonomy): Eukaryota > Fungi > Ascomycota > Leotiomycetes > Thelebolales > Thelebolaceae > Pseudogymnoascus > Pseudogymnoascus sp. BL308. The sequence goes on along the minus strand of LMYD01000011.1, from coordinate 91,627 downwards.
GCATTTTCTTTCCTCCCATGTTTTCGCGCCATCCTGCCATGCAAAGTTTGCCAGGGAATCCCCACAGGGCATTGTCGGCGAACCAAGTTGGCCGCAGAATTGTGTAGTTGATATTCTTGCCACCCGCACTGGCCTCCTGGAGGTGCTTCTCGATCTGGAACTTGTCGGAGAAGGTCTTGCAGTAGGAGGCGTCGCGGTCGCTGAGTTCTGGTCCGCCGCGATCAACGGAGGAGTAGACGAAATACGACAATCCGTTCGTGATGGCAGCGTCGATGAAGCCTTTCGCGTCGTTCAGTTCTGTCGGTCCATGAGCCTGGGAGAGGAACGCGGCTGTCTTGCTGGGGTCGGCGCCCTGATCTGACAGCTGTTTGAAGATAGCGTCTGGTTGGCCGAGTTCTCCTTGCACAAGTTTAACCCCCCGGGTCACGAGCGCGGTAGCGCCGGCGCCGGCTGTATTCCGAGTCAAGACATAAATGTCCTTGGCTTGAATAGAAGTAGACTTGTCTGCCAAAAGCGCATTGACGACGGCGCCACCTTGGCGACCGGTTCCACCAGCGATCAGGAAAGATGTGGGTGAGGACATGATTGTTGCCGCGAATCTGTCGTCGATATGTTGCGAGGTGCGATAATGGAAAGGTCGGTGTAAGACTCCTAGGTCTCCTCTATAGTATATATTTAAAGAGGGAGGCTCATTCTTTTAAATACGGGCAAGCAATAGGAATAAATATTTTATTTTACAGCATCTTACAGGTTGGAGCTTGTGGCTGGCGGGAATAGGGTGGAAGAAGTCCGAAAAAGAGTGTAAGAAGTCCGAAGAGGGTGGAATAGGTCCGAAGAGGGGAGGTCACGAGAGTAGAGGGGTTCAGAGGCGGGGCGCAGGCGGGGTCGCGGGGCGGGAAGTCGATCGGCGGGGCGGAAACGGAGGCGGACTAGATCGGTTTTTGAAAAGCTTCGTCAGCTTGGTAATCTGCAAACCTTGTGGTTACACGATCATGCACAAAGATGACGACTAACGACTTTGAGGTTGAATTAGTAAGGATAATTTACTTGGAAACCATTATGAACATAGCAATTATCAGTGGTATAAAAACAAAGGAACCACTGAAACAGACCAGAGGATTCTTACTCAAAGATCATAGACATCGTCTCTGTATATATTTTGAACCTGGAATCATAGTCAATATTTCTGTGTAAATTTTAAAGCTCAATCATGGTCAACACGTCTCCCGTCGTTCTCATCCTTGGGTCGGGCCCCAATATTGGGAAGCATGTGGCCCGAGCTTTCGCTGCGAAGGGCTACAAGGTTGCTCTGGCATCCAGAAGCCTAAAAGAAGCAGATAGCACTACCGACCAGGTCAACATCTCCAGTGATTTTTCTGATCCGGAGTCTATCATTAAGACCTTCTCGAAAGTGAAATCAGTGCTAGGTCTCCCAAGTGTTGTCGTGTACAATGGTAAAGCTACTCCGCACTTGAAAATGTTGCTGAAATATCCTAACATTCTTAAAGCTGCAGCTGTAACCCTAAATGATCCCAAGGATCCGCTCTCTCTCCCGTTGGCTGCTTTCACTCGAGATCTGAACGTCAACACCAACAGCGCCTTCGTCGCTGCTCAGCAAGCCGTCTTGGCTTTCAAGGAACTCCCAGACTCAGCATCAAGAACATTCATCTATACTGGAAACATATTGAATACCACAACGATAGCACCACTTTTGGATTTGGGTGTCGGGAAGTCAGCCACGGCGCATATTATCCAATCCGCCTCCCAGGCCTACGCAGACCAGGGATTCAAGTAAGTTGTGGATTTCGAACCCCCCATATTTAAGGCGACAAAATTAACAATAGTAGGTTTTATTACGGTGATGAGCGGAAGGCTGATGGGACGTCTGCATCTTCTGCTATTGATGGAGAGGCTCACGCGGAATTATATCTGCAACTTGCTGAGGGCAAGTCGCAGGGTCCTTGGCAACAGACATTCGTCAAGGGCGTAGGATACAAGCACTTCTAGCTACGAGCCGACCATAGTTAACGTCTGTCCCTGCGTCCGGAGACGCGCCCTGTCACGAGACGGATTTATAGTTTAGGGTCACAATTTTTTTTGGGTGGAAGTCTACGAAGTTATTATTTACATGTCTCTTTCTTTTACTATTTCTCCTAGAGGAGTTAATCACGGCTGTAATTGCCACTTCGGCTGTCCCCTCTGCATAATCGCGACTGTTGGATTTTCTTCAAGATTCGGAGTACTTGGGGAAAGGTTCCATAAAGAAAGAGTATGGCTCCAAGTTTTGAAGATACTTAGAGAGGAAAGTAATGCAATCCGGGAGTTACGCCGTGCGAGGAGAGCAATTACAATAATACTTATATTTTACTCAGCCACTATTCTCAGCCACGAGTCTCAGTCCTGGTCATGCGTGTGTGGCGTAAGAGCAGGTTTCAGGTGGCAGCACGCTGGCCCAGCCTGCCTCCCTCTTTACACATACCAAACGAGTCGCTTCTCCCACTTTGGTGAGCTGTCTCCTGGCATCTCGAAACACCCTTACCTTGGAAAATGGGGAATTACGCATTGGCCTTTCTCCGGATCATCCATCCATTCCTTCAATATCACTCAAGGATGCCTTGGCCTCCGTCGAGTCCTGCCCGTTTTGCAACCTGCTCGTTACTGCTGCCTCCCAATTATCTGGAAGGAATCAAATAGTATCATATCGAGCCTGGCCACAGTCCACCAGTGACTATCAGAGACTGGTCTTCTACTTTGAACGAGAATACCGCCAACCGGTAAGAGGTGAAGGGAATATTCACATTCGTGGCGGCGGCGTGATGAAAGTGAAGCTGTATCCCCCACCATTTCCGCTTTTAGGGGATAGCCTTATGTTCAAGATATGCCCGGTTTTCACATGCCCGACGGAACAATTGGCAGACTTGCAACATTCCGCACGCTTCGTTGCTGAAGATCAGATCGATCTTGCTCTGTGCCGTCAGTGGTTGCAAAACTGCGAAGAGCATCATCCAGAGATATGTCGGGACTATAGCATGCTGGAGCGGGAGCAGGTTCTCCCGAGTGGCTTCCGACTTATTGATGTTGTCAACCAATGTATATCTCAGCAGCCGCTTACGTCGAGATATATTTCCCTGAGCTATGTTGTAAGATTACTGGTTTCTTTGCGTCCGAACCCAAGTTTCGGCCACGTTTGGATCTTTATCTCGTTTCATATTATTCATTTTATTTCTCGCGTCTCATTGAGCAATGGTTCCTACCTTTTGTTCTTTTGCTCGTGAAAAGAGAAGATTACTAACTTCAGACTCCTCTAGTGGGGCCAGGTAGAAATACTGCGGTTGCGTCTCTCAAACGTAGCCGACTTGGAAGCTAAACACAGCTTGCGCGAACATAAGTCGGAAATTGCCCAAACTATTCTTGATGCTATGGAAGTTGTTAGAACGATGAACGAAAAATACCTTTGGGTTGATTGTCTCTGTATAATTCAAGATGCACCAGATCTCGATCTTCAAATCCGATGTATGGACAGGATCTACGGAGGTGCAATAGTAAGTATTATAGCGTCAACTGGTGGTGATGCTAATATAGGCCTGGCTGGCGTCCGGCCAGGCTCAAGAAGTATCTCACAATTAACACAAAGAGTCTGGCCCGATCTAGAATTGGCAGTCTCGTTACCAACACCAAACGAACTTACTTCTCCCTGGGAGACAAGAGGCTGGACCTTCCAGGAGCAAATGCTATCGAGGCGATTTTTAATATTTAGAGAGGGGCAAGTTATTTGGCAGTGTTCGTCTCAAAGTTTGTGCGAGGACACTTGTGCCATAAACAAGATACGTCCTTTCCAAAGATTACGCCAAACTGCAAAGTCGTGGCCGGATGAAGGAGCGAAACCTCAACAGTTAAACCTCATCTTAATCCAACCAGAACCTCTCTATCGCCCAAACGCATTCGTGGAATATGTATCAATCGTGGCTGAATATACTCGAAAACAACTCAGATACCCCAACGATATCTTGCGTGCGTTTGAGGGATTAAGTAGGATCCTTGAAACATACTTTCAATCTCAGTTTATTTCGGGTCTGCCAGAGACGTATCTAGATGCCGCGTTGCTATGGATACCACAGACGGTCCTAGAGAGGAGATTGGGTTTGAATAACAAATTTCCGAGTTGGTCGTGGACTGGATGGATGGGAGGCGCGTGCTTTGAGGATGCAGCGGATTTAAGACTGGAAAAAATAGTACCCCTAATCAAATGGTACTACAAAGAAGGAAACAACCAGGCAGTCCCAATCAACGGCATTGGAATTGGCATCGATGAGGCCAATTTTGGAAGTGCTAAGAGCATGAATACGTGTCTGTGGTTCCCACGGTTTGAGGTCCTAGTAGCTCAGATCGGATCTCTGTCGGAAATCGATTTGCCTGACGATAAACACTTATATCTTCAATTCTGGACGTCTTGCGCCTTCTTGAAGATCACTTCAAACCAGAATAACGCCAGAGACGCAGTCGAGAATTCTATAACAGGCAGGAAGCTAAAGCGTTTTCTAATCAGGAGCTCCCGCAACCAAGTTATTGGCTACCTGACACTGGATGGAGTGCAGCCTTACGAAACCCGAGTGAATCACCACGAATTTATCGTTGTGTCTGAAGCTCAAGTCTCAGGTTTCAATCCAGTAACTTGGGCAATCCAATATTCTGAAAAGTGCCTTATGTACAATGTTTTGCTTGTAGAGTGGGATTATAACCATCGGGTTGCACAGAGGGTTGGCATCGGGAGGGTGTTGAAGGGAGCATGGAAAGAAGCAGGATCTTGTATCAAATTTGTCACTCTAGGTTAAAGACACGAATGAGTTTACTTTGTGCCTATGGTGGTGTTGTTAGTTAAGAGGCTTATAATACTACGAATTAACGCCCTCCGCAATCAAACAGGCGCGATGAAGACAATGCGATCGTAGTTTTTTAGGATACCGCGCCACTTCAATTCATTTACCCTCCGATTATTCCCGGCAGCCACTGTAGGTCTTATGTACTGCATTGCATTTCACGTATTTTATAATTCATCTTCCTGAATAAGACGCGCGTTAGAGGCAGAGGAAATAGTCTTTGCCGACGATATTTCACCGTTCTAAAGGCAGTAAATGGCAATGAAGTCGCTTCAAACGCAACTATGGCGAGAACACAATGCTCTGCTCAGAGGTGCTCTAAATGCGTTCTATTCAACCGTGTGTGCTTTCAGACGCGCAATCTTTAGTCTTCCCTGTCAATACGGCCTCCACTTTAATCTTCGAGTCTGTAAAAATGGTACAGTGCTGTTCTACTTACGCCGTATTATACAGAGCCAAAAGGCCAGGGCGTCCTCACCCATTTAGAATACGAGGAACGCACCACAAGTACATACCAATGTAACAGGTCACGTTGGGATAGATTCAATCCTTCCTCGTGGCACTGCATACGGTCAGTTGCCCAATAAAGAATGTGAGACGGAGAAAGCACCCGAGAAAAATACGATTAAGATGGTCCGGCCACATGCATGTGTCGGTGCCGAAATTCCCGCCCCCAAAAGAGTACACGTATTCGCGCACCTGCATCTTCGGCATCCACAATTGCGCATGCAATTCAATAAACAATATATTTTTGGGGGCAATAAGCGTGCGGGGAATACAGTCTGTTGCATCCGTGATAATCTAAGAACTTTGAAGTCTGGATATCCCAGCGAGGGCGAATGCGAATGCGAATAGAAATCAACAGCGCAGTTTATCATCCTTTGGACATTCTACTTTATCGACGCGCGATGGTTCCGCTGTGTGTATGTTCTAAACCCAATGTAATAGTAATTTTGGCTATAATAATACAGCGATGGTGGCGCATGCCAAATGAAACCTAAATACGGAACATATAGATTGGATTACTGTAATATTTGGAAACTCTAGGCTATTTGGTCGGCTAGGGCCGAGAGTTGGGCTATATTAAGAATGACATGCAGATCGTGTTTAATCTTGTGGATCTCTCAAGCATTATGCTGGTCCTGGCCTAAGGATTCCGACCACTGCAGTGACACGTCGCTTACACAGTAAGCCATTAATTAAATACCTACGTTTCGGTTACTAGAGTTCTTCTGGAGCGAGTTCCGGCTTCCGTCAGCAACGACGAGAATCCTATCAATGCGAAAGTCACAGGCAAAACGAAAGGAACATGCTAATTAGAACTGCGATTGCTGGGGGCATGAGTACCTACCGAAGATATTCTATGCTTTAAGTTAATATAGAATAGGCAATAGCTATATTATATGCCTATTCGCGTTTCATTTAGGTTGATTATGCATATATCCTCGGTAATAACCTTGTGAGTGGGACTGTTAGCGTGGGATCGAGTGGCCGAATGGCCGTGCTAGCTTTCTACACACGGGACCTAAGTACGTAAATATATCCCACTAGGAAACCGTTTCTTCCACTGTTCCTGTCGGCCCTACTTTTGCCGCTTCCTATTGGAGCTCGTGGGAGGTGTGGTCGACTTGAAGGATTTGAAGGATTCGGTGCTATACGGCTTTGTCGGAAGCAACTATGCGGGTACGCCCAAGAGATTCAAGGTTGCGGCTGTGTGTATCCATGCTCTCTCTATCAGTTACAACTCGAACTTGGCACCTATTAGGATCCGTCTGAGTCAGATGAACTCTCTCGTGGGACTTGTTTTATCCAATTCATGGGAGGCGGAAACTGGTGGGTATAAGCATTGCGGAGATATTGCAACGTTACACAAGCTGTAAGGAACTCGATGCCAGGCCATGTGAAATGGGTTACGTATATAAGGCTGGTAAAGTCTGCCATTCTCAGAGTAAATAATAAACTCGACCATCTTCTCAATCACAATCAGCTTTATTGTATAATTCACAGCCTAAATTTTCCATCGAAGCTATAACTACAGTCAAAATGATTGCAGCTACATATATTTCTCCTCTCATCCTCGGACTTGCCTCATTCAATATGGTAGCAGGTGCCGCCATCAACGCTGTCAAAAATCCCGAAATCATCCCCGGCCCGGGTTTGCCTAGCTTGAAAGAACTTGGCATCACATCTGAAGATCTCTACAAAATAGGGAGACCTGATTCATGTACGAGAGAACCTCCAACCTGCCCAGGGTGTGTTAAATCCTAACTACTATAGCTGTCAAATCGTTCTCGGGTGATGAATCTGTTAAGACGTCCTCGATCCAAGCCAGATTTGAGCCTAAATGCGGCCCATCTGATTATGCATATGTAAATGTCAACGATGTAATTGCATGTTACAATTACCTTAAGAAACTTGGCAACCAGAACTGTGTTGCCCCATCTGGTTTGGGCATTGCGCACTTTTGTTACGCAGGTGCTGCAGAAGTCTCTGGGCAATCGCTCGATCCGAACGGATCTTCCTCATACTGGTAAAGATATTTTGCCTTCGGCCCAAAAAATTGGTTTTCTGTGCTAATTATACTTTGTAGCCAACATGTAGCTGATGCAGTGCTGTGGAGTGTTGACCACTGCACTCGTGCAGATCAATCGGTTGCAGGTACGTTTGTATTCCTCGGGATTTCAAATAGCACAACTAATACTCTCAAAGGATTCCAAGCCGCTACTGGCAATGGCAACCTGATTGTTGGGTCTACCAGCAAACAGTACATTGGGAGCAAGTAAGCTCATAGAGCAACGAGAGAGATGGTCGCCTACCTTTGTTGACACGAGCCATTCGTTGTCCCACAACCCACGCCGATGTTGATAATTGGCGCATTGCATTTCGGTGTTCTAGACAACAAAACCACACTTATGTGCATCTAGCTTTGATATCATAGATTCAATGAGGGGCAGGTGGCATAAATAGTGGCGCAGGCAAAGAGACATACGAGTAAACCGACAATCCTAAAGCATTCACACAAAACATTGAGTTAAACTATGGTATCCACATTGGGATTACCTGCGTATAATAATTAGTGACGTGTATATAACCATTGAACTGCGAACATGGCCATGGGGTGAGAGCTGGCGTCGAAGTTGTGATATCGCTTATGTCATCACAATAGTCTAACGTTAGAGTACAGGGGTGCCACTGGCAAGGCTGACAGAGCTGGGGTCCACTCTTTCCCCAACTCCACAATATCGACGAGACAGCCTAGCCACCACCCCAAATAATCATTGCACTTCGACAACGAATATGCCGACTCTCGAAGCTGCTCCTACAAATGATTCATGGTGCTAGATACAGTCTGCCTCGATGGCTCCCCCAGCGAAGAGACCAAGGCGCAATGTAGTCGTTTCGAGCTCACCTTCTGCGCCAAGAGGCGACAACGGCAGCGATGATGAATATACACAGAAGGGAACTGCAGCACCAATACGAGCAATCGACTTTAATTCATCTCCCATAGAGGAGCCTTCCCCGTTTGTGAGGCCGACGCGTTCACTGAAGCAACCTCCCACGCCGACCAAATCTCGACAATCGACTTTGACCAGCAACGGCCAGCGGAATTATACGTCGCTTCTCCCTAGCCAGAGCCGCACTGCTTCTAGCAGAAAGAGCGCTAGCACAAGCCCTGAGAAGCCGAGGGCTAAGGGAAAGCCGGTGGAGAAGGGGAAGTCTCAAAGCTTATATACGTTCTTCTCGACACAAGTCCAGAAGCAGCAGTCCCCAAGCGCGCGCCCGACCGGAGAACGAAACAGAGAGGTACTCATTGAGGAGGACGAGGAGATATCTGATGAAGATGAAGTGCCGGAGAGCAAGGCGAGGACTAGCAGCTCATTTGCTGCGGCGGCGGCGAAGCGGACACGGGATGTTATGGAGGGGGGTGTGAGCGTGATAAGTGGGAGCCAGAGGTTCATGAGGCCGCCGGCTCCAGTGCAAGCAAATAAAAAAGAGGAGGATTCCAGGCCATGGGCAGACAGATTTGCGCCCACGGATCTAGAGGAGCTGGCGGTTCATAAGAAGAAGGTATCAGATGTCGGGGGATGGCTTGAAGCAGTTATGGGGGGGAAGCTGCGACAACGCTTATTAATACTCAAGGGGGCTGCTGGAACGGGGAAGACTACAACTGTGCAGCTCCTGGCAAAATCGATGGGGGCTGAAATACTCGAATGGCGAAACCCGGCCGGCTCGATGGCGTTGGATGAGGGATTCGTATCCATGGCCGCACAGTTCGAGGAGTTCATGGGCCGTGGCGGTAAATTCGGACAGCTGGATATATTCTCCGAAGATGAGCCTACTACCACCTCAACTTCGGGGCAGAAACCGCTGGATAGGAGGAAAAACATCATTCTCATTGAAGAATTCCCAAACACGATCACGCGTGCATCAACAGCATTGCAGAATTTCCGTTCTACCCTCCTCCAATACCTCGCGGCGAACACTCCCTCTCTTGCAGAGATGCACACCCGCCCCACGGCAAAAGCCCCTATCACCCCCCTCGTAATGGTCATTACCGAAACTCTCCTTACTACGACCGCAACCACGGATAGCTTCACTGCACACCGTCTCCTCGGTCCGGAAATCCTCCACCACCCCGCCGTGGCAACCATTGAATTCAATCCTGTCGCGCCAACTCTTCTTGCAAAAGCCCTCAACCTGGCCGTGCAGAAAGAAGCCCGCGCCTCCGGCCGCCGCAAGACTCCCGGACCGCTCGTCCTCAAGCGTCTAGCAGAGATAGGGGACGTACGCAGCGCTGTAGCGAGCCTGCAGTTTCTATGTCTGCGCGGCGAAGAGGGGGATTGGGGTGGCAAAGTCGCATTTTCGGCAAAGGGGAAGAAGGCTGCAGGGAGGGAACAGCCGATGACGAAGATGGAGGAAGAGAGTCTGGAGCTTGTCACGAGAAGAGAAGCGAGCCTGGGGATCTTTCATGCGGTGGGCAAGGTTGTGTATAATAAACGCGATGCCCCCCGGACCGACCGGGATAAGCGAGCAGTTGAGGTGCTACCGCCTTACCTTGCGGACGCGGCACGTCCACGGCCTTCTCAGGTTAACCCATCGGAACTTATTGATGAGATGGGCACGGACACATCGACGTTTATCTCTGCGCTGCATGAGAACTACATCCTCTCGTGCGACCCGCCCGCATCTTCTGCGGAAGATTCCTCAGACCTCGCCCACGCAATTGGCTGTATTGACGCCCTATCGACCGCAGACCTCCTAACTCCTTCGTGGGACTCGGCCTATGGCCAAGGGGGAGCCGGGGATGTGGCGAGACAGGATGAACTCGCCTTCCAGGTCGCTGTCAGGGGACTCTTGTTCGCGCTGCCGGATCCAGTCAAGCGGAGGGCTGCGCCAGGAAAGGGCGGGCGAGGTAGGGGAGGTGGAGCAGGGGCCGGCGGGGATGCATTCAAGATGTTCTACCCGACAAGTCTCAAGTTGTGGCGCCAGAAAGAAGAGGTTGGCAGCCTTGTCGATCTCGCTGCGTCCCGACTTTTACGCCGGGATGATGGCGTTGGTGCTATGAGTGCTGCGACGGCAAAGGGCGAAGTAGGCACGGTGGAAGGATGGCGCCGCGATGCGTTCGCCTCGTCTGCTGCCGCTACCGGTACGGAGGGAGGCGAACTAGATGCACCGTTACCGTCGCTTGCGGGGCTTGGCGCTTCGGCGCGGACGGAGATGCTGCTGGAACGATTGCCGTATCTGTTTGCTATCCACAAGTCGCAGACACGCAGTGTGAGCTTCCCACTTCCAAGAGCGGAGATGGAGAGGGTGGTGAGATTTGTGGGGCTTGGGGGCGTGGGAGACGAGGAGGAGGAAGGTGTGGGCCCCGTAGTGGATGTGGATGGGAAAGGGGAAGGGAGTGAAAGGAAAGTTAAGATTTTGCGGCCTGGGGCAGCGGGCGTGGGAAGGGGACTGGAGGAGCGATTTGGTGCCTTAAAGGCGGTTGGAACGGTGTTGAGCGATGATGATATTGAGGATTGAACTTTGTTAGGGGAGCGGGCTTGGTAAATGGTGGCGGTGGGGAAGCCAGGGGGGGACAGTCCTGTATACATATGGAAGCGGAGTTTATATTGGGGTTTATTTTGCTTTATATACATTTGTAGGCTGCCTTACGATACTACTCGTGGCGCCCAAAGGTGTCGATAGGGCTATGCACAATGGCACTGTTTACAACAACCGTAAAGTATATACGCTCTTTGCCACTAGGTGCTAAATATCTTGGTTAGTTGCTAAAACCTGGAGCAAAAACGATAATAGCTTTCGATAGTAATTTCTGGAAAGATCGTTTAATTGCGGAAAGTATGGTGTTCAGTTACCAAAATAGCACACATTGTTGCCCATATAGTCGAACTAATCTGTGGCAACCTAGAACGCTGGGGACTAATCTATCGGCTGAATGATATCCGTTGTAACCCTCATTGGGAGGATTTTTAAACACACCGCTCAAAGTGCCTGAAACATATAATAGTGCGTCGTCGCTGTTCTCTTATCTTCTATATGGTAAGCGCTAGACTATTAACCTCTCACCAAAATAGCACTTACTAAACTGCATGGAGTAGAAGGGCGCCAGGGTTGGTGTAACCCCGGAAGGTTCCAGCGTCTTCGTGGAGCACCCCCGCCATATAAGCTTCTCCTTGAGATGTTCCCGCGAGGTATACTGCTTGGCTTGCCATAATCAATCCCATCGAATATACGAGATCTTTTTAATGCTAAAACATTAATTTCTACAGGAGGTGAGTGTTAGGCCGTTATTGCGCCTACCTTCGTACCCTCCAATAGAGCCCAAGATGGAATACAATGGCCTCCCAAATGAGGTTCTCGACCGAATATGCCATTATCTCTGCTTCCACTGCCAAAACCCTGGCATTTTCCCAAACTCAGACACCAAAGAGAACCGCGCCGACAAAACCGCGCTCGCCAGCCTTTGCCGCGCATCGAAGCGTCTAAATGCCGTCGCACAGCCCACCCTCTTCCACTACTATGCCGCGGGAAACCTCCCTCGGAAAGCCAATACAGACTTGGGCAGGACCCGCCAGTTCTTTGGCGAAGAGGACGATAAGCTCCCCCTTTTTGTGCGCACCCTCGTCGACCGCCCCGATCTCGCGACCTGCGTCACAGCCCTCCAGCTCCAAACCTCCAACGCCGCCACCAGCTACACGCCCGAGATTCTCGAGCGTTTTGCCCGGGTCAGCAAGACGCTTCGACTCGCGACCCCAACGACCCTGTACCCAGAGCCCACCAAGTACCGCAGCCTCTTCACCCGCCACCGCCGCAATATCCACCGTTGGCTACAGGCGCTTGCCATTGCACTCACACCACGCCTAGAGATGCTCCTCCATGTCCTCGAGGACGTCACGCCGTACGACTATCTTGAAGACTCGGATGTTGAGCTGCCGGCCCTCAAGACAGTCGCGCTTCGTGGGGCGCATGCCGACTACGATCTTCACGACGCCAGGCCGCTAATAGCTGTGGCGCCGAACCTGGACACGCTGTATGCTCTGGACTGTGGTCACCCAGTGGAGGAAGAGTCGTCGCTTGCCCTGAGGGGGGTGCGAAAGATTGTGCTGGAAGGCCTCGATCCTATATACATGGCAGAGGTGCTGGATGGCTGTCACTCGCTGCAAGACCTCGAATACTTTTTTTTCTATTGGTCGAACAGTCAACTTGTAGTAAGGGCACTTGTTCCAGTGATGCAGGATCTTCGAAGGTTGTGTTTAGGCCGTCTACCGTTATTGGCCAAAAATTATCATGACATGCTTCCAGATGACGATGGAGTCTTGATGCCGTCTTTCTACAGCTTCTCAAACCTCGAAGACCTCGTCATTGACCAGGTATTAGTCTACAGCAAGAATAGTGCTCCAACAGACACAGGCCAACTCACAAGGCTGCTGCCGCGCTCGATCCGAAGTGTGCATCTGACATACGTACACAAGACTATAAATGCCGACCTACTGCACCTAGCTGCCGCAGTCCCATCTAGCTATCCGAATCTTCGGAGCGTGAAGATCGGGTTGGTAGATGTAACACCCGCTAGAGCGGCAGAGGTGGAACAACTGCCGATGGTGGAGGCGGCGTTTGCAGAGTCTGGCGTGCAGCTGACGTGGGGAGAGGATTTCACTGGCCCGTATCTGTATACAGTGATCCCGGGAGGGGCGCCTGGAATGACAATCGCTCATGTGAATACGACGGTTCCCGGAGGCGAGCCAGGCACAACGGTGGTTCATGTACCAACCGTTGCAGATAGTGTTCGCAGTTGCCGTCATTGAAATAAAAAGGTTGGATCGCTCGAGACCATAATTGTATTGTGGGGGCAGGAAATTTCGCTTTCTGTTGTTCAACCATTCTCTACAAACTTCAACATCGCCGCAACCTACACGTGAGACCAGTACAACTGTAGTTCAATGTGTTAGAATGCCCGAGTGTTATAAAATACTCAACCATGGATCATCTATCAGCTCCCTGGCTGTCTTTCTCTCCTCCGGCAACCACTGTATCATTCCCCTCAAAAACCTCAGAAACACCTTCTTCTCCTCCTCATCTAGATTCTCCTCCTCATCTAGATTCTACTCCTCATCTAGATTCTCCTCTTCGTCTTCTAAGGACGTCTCTTCCACTTTAATGTCCACGGTAAAGTTCCCTACGCAAACTGAGCAACTTATCATCCTCTCAGTAGAACATAGTAGCTTACCATCCTCATCGAAAAACATATCCGAGAATTGCCTCCGTTTAAGCAACTCCTTCGGCGGCGGCCCCAGCAACGCAATCATCCTAGCAATGTGCGCTGGAACCGATTCCATCCTACTCGGCAGCCGCTCCTTGAACAAGTGTTTCCCTTCATACAAATCCCAGACCTAGTCAATCGATCAGTGATAAATGAAGCTAATCATACAACTCCATTCCACAGCCCATATATCGATTTTCTCATTCCAGCATATTCCGAGCACTATCTCAGGTGCCCGGTACAGGTCCGGCATCACCTCGCCCCCATACGTCTCAGCTCCGAACTGTGCGTCGCCGAAGTCACAGAGCACGTTATGGGAGGCGTCGTCGGGAACATCGAGCGCACGCGACGCGTAAATAATACGCTCTCCATCCACCTTCCGCAGGCTAGGCTCATCCATTTCCTCCTGCTCGAAGGCCTTGAAGATGGCGTCGTCTTTGATGGCGAGCATGATATTACCTTCTTGGATGTCTGCACCGCACACTGTAAGTCTACGCAACGGCTCAAGGTAATACTAGAATATCTCACCGGTATGAACTACATGTGCCTTGGTGTGTAGGAAGTCTAGCGCCACTAGCAGACATGTCGTAAAAGGCTTCAGAAGGTCTATGGAGACCTTGCCCCCGTCGCTCATCTCGCGGATTTCGCCCAAGGTGAGGCCAAGGGCGTCGTGGATAAGGCATTCATGGGGGCCGCGTTTTCCTGGAAGCTGAAATGAGTCCCGGAGAGAGCGGATGCCCTTGACGCCCGGGTGATTAGTCTTGATGGTTCTCAAATAGTGGTAAACTTTTTCCTCATTCTGGGCTTGACGGTGATCACTGACGAAAACCTTTAATGTGACGTACTCATGGTCTCTGATTAATCTAGGTCAACCTCTATTAGTAAAATAATGTTGAAGGGACGCACATACATCAGATCTCGACATAGCCAGGCGGTGGATACAGACCCAAATCCCAGCTTCCCGAGGACTTGGTACTTGGATCGAAATACTTCGCCAATTCGGACATGGTAAAAGTTATCCGGCGAATACCACGAGAACGTCTCTTCTTCGAGTAGATACCCGTCGTCTAGCACCTCAAACCCAGATGTGGGCGGTTGCCGTTCGGGAGATGGGGGCTGCTCCGCCTCCATAGTGGGTATTGAACTTGGCAGGTTGGAATACACAGACACGAAATAAGTCAGCATTCGCGTATCTCGCTAACGTCATTGGCAAGTATCAGAAAATCAGCAGTCGGGCTCTACGATGAGTGTGCTGTTGCCTTGCCTCTCTACTTACTCTGTACTTTACTTGAGAGCATGGGCTCGCTGATCAATATTTCTAATCCAGAGAATCTGGATTGAGTTCGTTGAGAGACCTTATACTACGCATTACTCAGCTAAGGGCAAAGTTTTGAGGTTGAGGTAGTTAAATTGCGGTCGATATGCCTAAAGAGGACGCATCCGCATGTCTTCAATTATCCCCTTGGTGACGCGACTACGCTCCATAAGTTCCGTATCTATATGAGTAGGTTCCACATGAGAGTCCAGGATAGAAGAAGGCCACCACGATAGGCCATCGATGTTTTCCTCTAATTCCTTGTCGTCTAGAGCTAATGCGTGCTGTAGTAAAAATTTGACCATCCATTTGTCTAAGCGGTGAGTGTTTGAGGTCTCTGATCGCAGACAGCTCCGCTGAAAGACTGTGAGTCGATTAATCTATGGGGGATCGTTAGCTTTTCGCACATATGTGACTAAACCCCAGCTAAAACCACTTTATTGTAGACATGGAAAAAGGAATTAAAGGATAAATATTCACCATAAGCTCTACACTTGGCCAGTACCGGCGTAACTGCACCAGCGACTCAAAGTTAGATTCAAGGCGCTGTCTGATGTCATCCGCCTCATTAGGGTCGCCGAAGAGGAAGGAATGTAACAACACTGAAGATGAAACAACAGTAACGTGGCCGACAATATTGTAGAGTGCTTCTGCTCCGCCATGGTTACGTGATGCTTGCAAAATTTCTGAAAAAAGTGTAGCGTGGTGTTTACAACGCTGGGCATATGCTGCACCATTGGCTGTTGGTGGTCGATTGCGATCAAGATACTGATAGTATAGCAGCGTAGCGTAGTGATTGAATCCAAGGTGCAGCGCTATAAAGTTACGTCCAAGGCCGCGCTCGACCTGTAGGGTCAGGTTGCTCGGGGAGTATCTCATCGTGATCGGAAGGCTCTCTTCAAAGGCAGTTAGCTCCACAGCGGACTCGCGGACGGCCTCTTCGATGGCTTCCTCGTCCCAGACAGTTGATTTGACAATTCGCTTAGTAAGATCAGAAATGCGATTGTAAATGGTAGCCATCTTAACGTTGTATCCCCAAAACCCTGGCCTCCATTCACAAGCTGGGACATCGGGATCTCCTGGCCGCATGCTTAAAAATATCTCTTCGTCCATTGGGAGTCGAGGTGCCATGTTTAATATGTCAAATTGACGAGGTAGGCCTGACCCGCCACTCGCCCAAGTGTCCACCAGGTAGCACGTCCACCAAAGGCGCAGTTTGGTCTCCCGTGTAATACCATCATCAACATCATTTACGACACTTAGCTTAGCTATTTGAGCCATACGGTTTGCTAATACTAGCCACGTCATATTAGCTAGCCGTATATTTGTGTGCAGACAATTTATCTCAACGAACCAAAATATATAGACTCGGCATCTGGATCTGAATCTCCAAGACATATATTCCCAATGAGAATACATGCTTGAATGTTTTCAATGCAGGAATGCTCTAGGTCAGATTTTAAATGACTCTTTGCAGCTTCAGTAAAGCTGGGAGCCTGGCTTCGGATTTCCGCATCATCTGAAAAACTGCCCCTAAATTAGACTCTGTGCAAGAATTTCTACTGCAGCAGGATAATTCTGCATATTCAAAGCCTGAAAATTGGCTAGAACTCGTACAAGGATAGGAAACCGCTATCTTTGCTACACCAGAGCAACGGAATGTAATTCGTACCGTGCAGCTAATCCCAGGATGCTAAGAAGCACGACCTGGGCGACAGAACCATTGGCGACAGCCTCTCTTAGAGATGGCTCATGGAATAGTGCATGAGGTTTATCATGCATATAACGAAGGTAGAGTTCGGTGAGTGTTTCTGCAACATTCTTCGGGATATCATGTTGCTTGAGTGGCGATGGACATTTTGTTGATGACGACGTGGCAGGTTTTGGAGGCACACGTGAGCAGGGCAAATTCCGATGATCGCATGAAGAGCATGCCACAGGCCCACTCCAGATGTCACATCTCCTTTTGCCCTTACGGCACTGATCGCATGCTTTGCTGGTCATATTATGTACAGTTGGCTGTGCTGAAGTAGCACATATTCGATTAACCTCGGAGCATGAGGGCGCTTATGAGAAAACTGCAAAGCAAAAGCAGCCAAACTAGACAAACAAAAGTTGGAGAGGATAGAACGAGTTAATGCTGGAACTCGAACACTTTACTGGGATGTGCTGTGGACGGGGATTTGGATGGGATACCACGTTGGTGTGGAGGGGTTATTTGGTGACCTTGAATGTTCCAGTTCTTAAATGCGGGGTTTCTAGGATTTTCACGCTAGCCTGTTTCTAATTTGGCATGTGTATACGCCACTAACTAAAAGTAACCAATGAGGTTTCATTGGATATGAGAGATAATCACGACGATTTCTCGGCGATATATCAATTCGTAGAGCTTTGCTTTGTAGTATAATTATTCTCAATTTCCAACCGACTAACATGCCTAATAGATAGCATGGAAGCAACATGAGTAGCTACGATAATCGTGCCATCTCTAATATTACAAAACCGTGATGTTGACGACATTTTCACCAACGCTCCGTGGATAAATTTCCAGCATCAGGCTAACTGGCTGCCCTGCGGTGATAATCTGCTGCCCCCCAGCGGCATAGATAATAAAATTAGAGGAATCAAAACCAAAGAGCCCCTGCGTCCAACGGCCCTGCTGCAATGGTCCTGATGAGGTTGTCCAAGCGTTTGTAAGATAAGTGCCGTCCGCCAATACAGCTCGTACTGCCGCTACTTTTGAAAGTCCCGCGTACGAAATCGGAATTTTCATGTCAGTATTTTGGGCAGTATACGAGGTAGATTAGAGTGTTGGCGTACCATACTGAACAATTTGCAGACTCAACTTTGTCCCCTTGTCAAACTGCAACGTCAGTGTATCCTTAATTCCAGTGGTACTACCGGCATCGTACAGAGTTGATAGGTAAGCCGTTGTGAGAGTCAGTACACCACTAGAGGAGAAAGTGTATTGGCTGGTAGTTAAGCTGGCACCGGCGGAATTTTTAATCGAAGTGAGGCTATTGTCGTTTAGAATGTACGATACGGACTGGTCAGTAACCGAATCTCCAACGGCGTGAAACAAGTAGGCAGAGCTGGACTGCGAAGAGACGCTTGGATCGGTAGTTGAGTCTGGAAGAGAATTCACCGTACCCGCCGCTGCGTTTATGAGAATGTCAATGACGGTTTCGTCGTACCAAGTATGAGTAGAGCGGTCGAGAAGGTCGGCGCCATTGTCAAACACGGAATGAGAGAAGTCGTATTTAGCAGCGGTTCGGACAAAGAAGTCAAAGTATTTCCACCGTGCTGCCGACTCTGTGTATGCAGGTGTTGCATCCCACTCACCAATGAAGGTAGGGATGTTTGTGAAGTTGTCGCGAAAGAGGGAGAAGTCCAGCTCAAGGGCAGCTTTATCATCCTCGGATCCCCAAATCGTGGTGCCCCAGTCACCGAAAACGAACGCATCTTCATCAATTAGCAGTGTAAGAAGGTAGATATACTTGACACCTACAGGGGGAGTAGTAGTGAATTTGTAGACCCCATGGCTGGTTTGGGTATTTACTGCCCCGAGAAAAATACTGGCTGGTGAGAGCGGGAGTATTACCCAAACCACAAAGTGAAACCACCCGCTGCGGGTTGAAGCCGCCAGCAATGTTAATGGCGTCCAAAAAAAATATCATTCAGTGCGTTAAGCTCAACTGCCTCTAGCTCAGTTGATCCCGCAGGCTCATTAATCGATTCGAAAAGGAGCTTTGACGACTTGCACCCAAGTTTCGCTCCAATCTGTGTCCAGATTGACCTAAATTTCTCCTCAATGAGAGTGTAGTTTGCGCCCGAAGTTGCCAGGTTAGCCCACAGCTGTGAGTCATGGTGGACATTAATGATAGCGTAGAACCCTCGGTCAAGAACTTCGTCTACAACAGTCTCAACTCGGTCCAGCCATGTACTGTCGATGGTCCATGGCGAGGAATCGACAGGGATGTGCCCAAACCAAGTAACAGGAATTCGTACACTTTTAAATCCTCTTGCAAGGACGTCGTCAAAAGTATCAGATGTGACAGGCGGGTTATTCCACGAGTCTTCGCTAGGAAATGATTCAAGACTGTTTCCAACGTTCCACCCTGGAGTCAAAGCAGCGAACGCATCAGACACAGTGATGGGAGTAAATTCTGTGGTGCATTCAGGAATGAGCGCAGCCTGGCACTGGTACCAATCTAAATGCATTAGCTAGTCTTTACATTGAGGTTGGCTTCTGATTTTTGGCTTACCATCATTCACGTAGATACATGTCGCTCCACTAGTGCATGCTGTTATTCCTGTGTAATTCAACCCGCCGCCTATTAAAGTTATAAGCTGCTGCCATAGTTCAATGGGTGCAGAAGGAGGAACAGGGGACTGGTGTTAGATACACGACCAAAAACAACTCACATTGTTCCCCAAGCCCTTGCTGGGCCATTACTCCCGTCATAGTCATGCCGATCAGCATTATGCCTGCCCTACAGGTCTTATAGAAGCTCATATTTGTAGTTGTAAAATGTGGTGTGAGAACTTTGGAACGCGACAAGAAATATTCAGAGTTGGCAAGAACAGGACGCTCTTATAGTACTTTTCGACTTTTGCGATTTTACGTATCCTGGACGAAACTCACGTGGAATAGGACATCTCAGAAATAAAACTTGCCATCGGTACTTTATAATCACTCTAGATAAATTGATTTCTCTATCAAATTACGATATTCAATAATCCTGAACGGAACGGTATTAATCGCTCGAAGTATGTATGGTGTATAATACCATGCTGATACGAACACCACCCCTATAACGGCGAGTTTGCTTGAGCCTGGTAGCTTAGTTTGCTGCCGATGCTTGACTGCTCCAAGAGCTAAGGCTGTGTTGTGCTAGTCCTTCCCCGCGAATATTCCCCGCGTATAGGTCCGGCCCCACTTTCTCCCCATCCAAGGTGCCGATCGACAAGCTTCCAACAAACAGGGTATATTACAAGCTGTCAGGCACGTTCGGGTGTTCGTACCGGACCTGGACCGGTACGAGGGGCACTAGTAAGGTGCGATCAAAGTTACAACTCCGTAGAGCACGGACCCAGGTCGTCAAGATATAGTTTACAAGCCATGTTTATATGAAATACGCCGAGATCGCTTCATGATATTCCGTACGTGATTCTAAATTGGACGTAGCTGCAACATACCCACTGAAGGCCAAGAGAATCACGGCGGAAAACTTCTAGCCATTAATTTTAGAAAATGGGAATCGAACGTAACCCCGCATTGTCTGGACGATGGAACACCACAACTTGCCCGGAGCTCATTTTAACCCATTTGCTCTATCCCGTCCCGCTCATTACCCCCAAAAAGATACCCCGCATCCGAATGAAGGCCATGAACAGGGCTATCTTGTGTCCGACTTATTCTCATTCCTTAGCCTTCACTTGGCCCTCGTTAGGCACAGTTGGTAACTCATCCCTTTTTCCCGAGATGCACGAGATACAACGTCACTGGGGGAAACCTGCGATCTTGGCACACCTGTATATAATTACCTGCTCGCTCAAGTTGAATAAATCTCTATAGCATACGTTTGCACCCTTTCAAGTACTCACAACAGCATTTTCTTTTCCCAAGATGCTATTCCAGTTCTTTCCGCTATGTTGCCAAATAGTGACTGGAGCAGCTTTTGCGTCACTGGTGGGCACCGTGCATGCAGCAACCTCTCCCGCCCTAGGCGGACCAGAAATAAATGCCATCTATCAAGACGCGTCAAAACCAGTAAAAGCC
Organism: Pseudogymnoascus sp. BL308; assembly: GCA_001630595.1. NCBI lineage: Eukaryota > Fungi > Ascomycota > Leotiomycetes > Thelebolales > Thelebolaceae > Pseudogymnoascus > Pseudogymnoascus sp. BL308. The sequence goes on along the minus strand of LMYD01000011.1, from coordinate 70,889 downwards.
CGTGTCGCAGACCTTTTATCACGTATGACCTTTCTTGAGCAGCTCGCACAAACTCGAAACGTGGGAGGCATTCTCGAAGCAGATGCATCGTTCGACAACACAACTGTTTACTCATTTAATAATGGGCAAGGAGGCGGATCAATATGTAAGTTGCAATTTAATTTCAAGGGCACAACAGATTTTTACTAACGAAAATAAAGCCTTCGGCAACTATCAGAATCCGGCTTATCTCGCAGCAGCGACACTTGAGAATGTGATTCTTCAACTCCAGAAGAACGACAGACTTCACGTTCCTCTAATTAATGTCGCCGACAGTGTTAATGGTGTTACTCTTCTCAACACTACATTGTTTCCGGCTACACTAAGCATGGGCCAGTCATGGAACGTCGATCTCTACGGGAAAGTGGTTCAAGCCATGTCTAAGGAAAATCATGCTGTCGGAATTCATTGGGTCTTGAGTCCTGAACTTGATCTAGCTCGTGAACCGAGATATGGACGAGTTGGTGAAATGTACGGTGAAGACAGATACCACGTTGCACGCTTCGGAGTTGCATACGTCAAAAACATGCAAGATACGGATTCACAGGGATTCTCACGAGTCGCTACAACCATTAAACATTGGGTCTACGGATCATCTCTCGGCGGTATCAACGAGGCCAGAATTCTTGGCGGTATGAATGACTTCTACAACGTGCACTCATATCCGTATATGGCGGTATTTGATGAGGCGAACCCAATGGCTCTCATGCCGTCCTATTCATCATATGATGATGTGCCAATGACCACCAACATCCAATATACTAAGAACTTCATTCGAAATCTGGTCAAATTTGATGGAGTTATCATCTCCGACTATGCTGCGATCTCACAGGTTCTTAGCACACAACATACTGCAAAGAATATCCAAGACGCAGGATTAAAGTCACTCGCAGCCACAGTTGATCACGAGCTCGGCCCACCTGACCAATCTGGCATGGAAGCTCTTCCAACACTTTCTAAAAACCCAACTGTTGTAAAAGCGGTACGCGAAGCGGCTCGACGGGTGTTGACTTTAAAATTTCTCACCAAAACCTTCGACAACCCTATCCCCGATTTGAAGAAGCTTAACAGCTCTCTGCGGACCACAGATGCCATGCAGAAAAATTTGGGTATTACCCGCGAGTCCATGGTGCTCCTCAAGAATGATGGCATCTTACCTTTGACAAGCTCACTCCTTTCAAAGGTCGCTGTCATTGGTCCCATGGCGGACATCATCAACCCCGGCTCATACGCAGCAAGTGACTACTACACAGGTTCAACAATATTGAGTGGAATCAAAAATATATCATCCGATGTGACCTTCTCACGAGGCTGCTTTCGCAATAACGATACTGATTTTGCTACTACGAAAGCTGAGGCAGTCGCCAATGCCAAAGGTGCGAGTCTCGCTGTTGTTGCTCTTGGATCTGTAGCACAAATTGTTGATACAAATGTAAATGACCGCACTGATGGTGAAGGTTTTGATCATGCTGACTTGGACTTCCCTGGCCCACAAAACGAGCTCCTTAAAGCTATCGTGGAAACAGGCACTCCAGTCGTGCTCATAGTCAGTGGTGGCCAAGCTTTTTCTATGGAATATGCGGCAAATGCGACGAATGCAATCATCCATACTTTCCTCCAGGGCTAAGTGGAGACGTCCTGGCCGAAATCATTACTGGGAAAACAAATCCTAGCGGAAAACTCACTGTTTCCATACCCCGCCTTTCGTCCGCAGTGCCCATCTACTACAACTACATTAACACCGATCGGAAGCAGGTTGGCTGGCAGGTATACACTGACTATCAGTCGCCTGTTCTTGATCGCCTTGCTCTATATCCCTTTGGATACGGCCTCAGTTATACCAAGTTTGATATCTCGGGTGTTACTGTGACAAATAACACCTCAATACACGGTTCTATCACTGTCAAGGCGACTATCAAAAACACTGGCTCCATACAAGGCAAAGAAGTCGTACAGGTTTACTTCAATCAATTTGCACCAGACATCGAGAGACCTGTTAAAAACCTAATCCGGTTTACCAAGGTTGATCTCAATCCTGGAGCATCTACAACTGTCAGCTTCACCATTGCAGTTAGCGAATTGGGCTACTTCATCAATGGAGTTAAGCAAGTGGATGCCGACCAGTACACTATTTTTGTAGGGTCCAGTTCTGATGATACCGATTTAACTGCAACGAAAATAGTAGTTCATTGAATAGAAGCTACAAAAGGAAGGGAGATGTGTGGCTAGGGCTTATATATAGGTACAATACAACTATGGTAGTATTACTGTACATAGCTACAAATCTCAAAGAATGTCCCAAACTTTAAATGCTTCTTCTAGATGTCTCTAGATATGTGATGTAGCCTAGACTATACTATTATATAATACTAGATGTGGCATCAATTTAAATTTGACAAAGTGATGGCGCTACACAACTTACTGCTTTGTCTTTTGAGCATAACGCATGATATATTCTCAAGGAAATTTACACACAACTCCGTGTAGTAGAGCAGCACAGCGAAAATAATATCGCATAACTCGATAGGTCTACAGAATGGATTGCGTCTAAGAATCTAAATTCTAGCTTGTAGCATAATATGGTCTTTTAGAACTACCCTCAGTAAATAGCTGGGCGTGCAACTCCAAGCATGACAATAACTATTGTTGTGGCAATCCCCGTACGGACTACTTCTTGGGTCTTCGGTATCAAAGAATTCCCAAAATGTGTCGGCACCTGCTTTAGCCATGCCTCCCCAGTATTCACTCATCAACTTCAAGGACTCTTCTTGACCACCACATCGAGCAAGACCTTCAGCAACGTGGTGGTATGCGTACGGAGTGAGGGGCTTGATAGCTGTTGGGTTTGTCATGGCGGTTTTAATTGCAGTAAGGCAAGTTTCAGCATCAGCTACTCCAGCGAGGGCGAGCCATGCTTGACTTATCCACGAAATTTGGCGATCAGGGCCACTAATAAAGACCCCAAGTGAAGAATCATAGAATGATAATGCAGCCGCTGTCATTCTCTCCACAATATCCAAAAATGGGGGAGGTTTTGAGACAAGTAAGGCCAGTTTATTGACTTCTTTGCAACAGAAAAGCACTAAGCCATGCATACCAGCGGTGGTATCCAACCCCTTGGACCAGTCCAGAAATTTCCAGGCCGTAGATGCGTTAGCATCGAATCTCCCGGCCTTATCTAGATGAAATAGTGCCTTCTGCATACTGCTTAAAACTGTAGGCCAGAGCTCAATTGCGGTTTGCGCATCCCCAGACGCAATGGTATATTCGTAAACAGTCGGGCCAAAAAGTGCGTCGTAGTCCACAATATAATCCGAGGCCGCAGAAAGCTTTGGTTTCTCGAAAACACACGCAGGAATACTGCCATCCTCACGAGGAAGTGATGCAAACATGTATAGACAGCGCTTAACCAAATTGTAATCCTTAAACGTGCAATAATTGGTCAATGCCTGGAGCCGCAAATCACCCATCCACAATCTTCGGTCTCGTCGTGGTCCGTCTTCGAATACTGTCTGCATGCAATTCCGAAGAGTTACCTGACTGATTCGATCAAGGGCAACAAGCTCCTGATCGCTAGTTCTCAGGTTTTCGACACCTGCCATCGTGAGAGGCGACACGGCACTCACAGCACGTACTTTAATGTCGGAGAAACGGATCTTGTACTTTTGAGAAGTGTCAACGATTTCAATTTTGACGTAGCGGAATGCGTATCTTCGTGGCATCTCAACACCTGCTGGGAGCCAGTCCACATTTATAACTTCGTCTGGGAGCCAGCTCGTGCTGATCCAGGTGTTGCACGGATGAAGATTTTCAGTAACATCAAATGGTATTTCGCCAAACGTGACTCGTAGTCGAGCTGGTGCATCGATGTTGACACCATCGACACCTATATGGAAGGAAAGGTAGCCAACCCGATGAGAACCGAAGTCTAAAATAAATTCGTCTCCTCTTCCATAAGAAATCGACGAGAGTTCGTCGATGGTGTGTTTTGGAAGGCCTTTGCACTTGAAGAATTCCTTTGGGTCTGGCTGGAACTCAACGACGGAAAGTGGGCGATCTATCCACTCGTGCAGTACCGGTGTCAATTCCTTCGCCTTTTGGGCGAAGGCATGATTGAAAATAGTCTTTGGCACCACCTCAACCTTCTGATTCTCTGGGACCTCCAAAACTTCACCGATTGACCCCATTGGAAAATGCAAAGAGTGGTTTGTAGTACTTGAGTCACAACTCCAACATGGAAATAAAACCCCGAAATAAGTATTAAGGACTGGAAGTGTCGTTGACTGGAAGTATTGTTCTGCAAAACACTGGCAATGAAAACTAGAAGTCAGATAATGCTCATTTCCCAGTGCTGAATCGAGGCTCTATCGGGAGATAAATGGTCTGCTGTATGAATGCAGGGCGGGGAAGCCGCTTTCCCACAGAGCAGAAATTGGAGAAAAGCTACACGCTTTACCACCTTCTCGGAAATCACTACTACGAAATAACATAATAATTAGAGTGATTGGGTATGAAAAGAGTAAAAGTCCGGAGTTGTTCCATTCTCTAGGCCTATCCTAGCTTAGCTCGTGCTCGTACCGGCGACGCCCCGGAACGAGGAAAGTTGTTTGGGGTACAAGGTCAGTGCGGGGGACAAAGTAGCCGCATTTCCCCGCACTAGGTGTATATTGTGGCAACTTAATTATCCCCTTTCGGTTCAGTTATCGATCTTGCGCCGAGGGCTCGGCTTGGGACACAACAAATTTTGACACGGCTGGCTCAGTAATGGATATCCAATACTAGTTTCACTCCATTTGGTTCTATCGAATAAAAACCGGGCGCTCTGGGGTGTCTGGGGTTTCTGGAGTCCGGGGTGTGCGGGGGGTGCATTGCTCGCGATTATGAAGAAAACTCCACATTTCCCATGTGGCTTCTCACCCTCACCTGCTTGTGGTTATAACCCACAGTTCCTCCCCCTCCATTGACGACACTCAGTGCATGTTCACGACATCTTAGCTGGCTAAACTCTTACTTTCTCTTTTGAAGACAAAGGCAAAGCCAAAGACATCAAACTCTTACGCCCTCCAAATTTTTGGTTCGGTGCAGAACCGCCGCCATGGGGAAAGCGGTAACCATCGGGTCTGGTATTTTTTTGTCCATTGGAGGTAAGCTGTCTCTGTACTGTTGAAAGACGCTCAATATGCGCAAGTACATATAGATGATGCATAGGTGCTAATTGATTCTACTAGGTTTCCTCTTTGGTTATGACAGTGGTGTGATAACTTCGACCATTGGCCAGGAGACTTTCATTGATTACTTTGGTAACCCAAACGCCTCCGAAACAGGTGGCATTGTCTCGTCTTTCACTGGAGGGGCTATCATCGGTGCTTTATCGGTGTCATGGCTTGCAGATAGTTTGGGCCGCAAGAAGTCGGTCTTCATCGGAGGGGTCATTTCATCTTTTGGTTGTGCGTTGCAAGCTGGTGCCACCACCATTGCTATGCTGATTGCTGGCCGTTTCATTGCTGGTATCTCCGTTGGCCTTCTCTCAGCTATTGTGCCCATGTACTGCGTAAGTCGTCATTCTCACCAGGCAGCACCCTATATCTGTGAAACTAACCGCGCTGTTTAATTAATAGTCCGAAATTGCCGAAGCCTCTTATCGCGGTGCCCTTAGTGGCTTGCTCCAATTTATGTTGTCCTGGGGCTTCTTCGCTGCCCAGTGGATTGGATATGGGTGTAATTACAGTAGTACTGCGTTCCAATGTAAGACCTCTTTTCTAACTACTCAACGGCATACCTAATGCGGTCAATAGGGCGCTTCCCTCTAGCATTCCAAGTTGTTCCGGGCCTTGCTCTTGCAGGTGGAATATGGTTCCTTCAGGAGAGTCCAAGATGGCTTATGGAGAAAGATCGCCACGACGAGGCCCGGGAGGCACTCCGTCTCCTACATGGAAATGGTCACAACGAAGAATATCTTGAGCTTGAATACCGCGAAATCCACGACACGATTGTTGCCGAAAAACAGGTTTCCGTGCGTTCCTGGAGCGGAATGGTTTCGAAGCCCGCTTGGAGGCGTCGCCTTGCTCTAGGAATGGGCATCCAAGCATTCGGACAGCTTTCCGGTATCAACGTTGTGAACTATTATGGCGTGCCTATTTATAAGCTGCTCGGTATCGATACCCGTACATCGCTTATGATCATTGGTATCTCCGGATCTCTTTCCATCGTATATTGTGCTTTTGGTCTGTACTTCCTGGAACGTGTCGGCCGCATCAAGCCGATGATTTTCTCCGCTATTGGCTGTGCACTCACGCTGCTTGTCAATGCCATCCTCAGCCAGTACTATGTCACCAATACAAACTCCGAAAGCACCAATGGAAATGCACTGCGTGCAATGGTAGCCATGAATCTCGTGTTCAGTTTTTTCTTCACTTTCACCGGGATTATAACCTGGGTGTATCCAGCAGAAATTTTCCCCGTTGAGATTCGTGCTCGCGGCAACTCACTCTCAACGCTTATGAACTGGTGTCTCGGGTTGTTCATTGGCCAGATCTCACCCTTGGCGCTTGATGCTGTCGGATTCCGCTACTTTTATGCCTTCTTCGTCTTTAACCTATGCGCTGCCATTTGCTATATATTTTTCTTCCCTGAGTAAGCTCCCTTCTTTTCATGTATTTAATTACCATTGTTATTGCATACATATTACTAACAGCCGACTCTTTTATAGGACTAAGGGTAAAACTCTTGAGCAAATGGACACCATATTCGATGACCAGCTCGTCCCACATGCACTGGAAGGCCAGGATGCGGCAGATGCAGCTATGAAACTCTTTCATGAGAAGCATGCTGCAACCACCGACCAAGAGGAGCATGCCGAGGAGACTCAGCCAAAGGCTTAATTGTGCAACGCATCTAGAGGCTGGTAGTTTATATTTGTATCGTTTGCTGGATATCATCAGAACGTACATTTTATATCCAAAGCCTTTCACTTCGTAGTGTTTAGGATGGATTCGTGATTTCTCGGCCTTTGCTATGTCTATGAAGTTCAGTCTAATGAAAGTCTTTGTATAAAATTAATTCTTACCATCGCTCTATCCTCATCAGGGATCAGGGGTTTAAGTTACGCAAACAATGTATCGCTATTAAAGGGAATATACGCATTTGCCTTGCTCTGTTCAATCCGGCCAACTTACTCACCCACTAATCCCACCCACTTAATCCTAACATCACGCTTTTGAAGTAGTAAGGAGTTATATACTAGACCTACTACCACATTCGAAATTACTATTCCGAGTTAACTAAATATTGTATATAGCATAGCGGGCAACATAATGCCTAATATTCTTGAGTCTATATGGAGCAGTTATATTCGCCATTCACGCTACATTTCATTACAAAATTTATGCAGGCACCTGTCCTCCCTCATTCTTCACCCACGGCGTGCTCAGCTTCAATAGCTTTCCAAAATCCGGCGTTCCAAACCCAGTAACCGGATCCCAACCCTTTGTAGCATTCCAGCTTGCGCCTGGGATAACTGGGCTACCGTTTGGTTTTTCGTTAAATCTAGATAGGCCGTTGCATCCGGTCCCTGCACCATGCACAATGTCGTTAAATCCAACATGTCCAATGGCGTAGATCCACGGGTTCAAAAACCCAAGGGGAGGAAGCCTGGACGATAATCGGGCAGAGTTGAGGAGCGAGATTATGCCAGCCGCTGCAGGAGACGCACATGATGTACCTTGGTACTGAACGTCTTTCCCGCTGTCGTAAACGTGATAGCGGTATGACTGCGCCGCTATATCAGGAAAGCCACGGCCTTTTTTGTTGAAATAGCCAGCATTCTTGTCGCCGATTTGAGCAAGGTAGCCGCGAACTGCGAGTTCTTGGTAGAGCGGGCGAGGCCAGAGATCAGAGAATCCGCCCGACGAGAAGTAGGTTGCCTCCTCGGGGGCGATATTGCGGGTGCCGCCAACGGACGTGATCCACGGGCAAGAGGCTGGGAACTGGGGCTGGAATTTGGTGGTGTTCTTGCCATCGTTGGAGAGGCAAAAGTCTCCCGTGCCAGAGTCACCTGAAGAAAATAGGACAGAGGTTCCACGGGCGCCAAGTTGAGCGAAGAGTTGGCAGACTTGCTTAGCGTAAGGTACGGGAATTTCCTGGCTTTGTTAGTTGAGAAGTGGCGGATTAATAGGCGCCAAGAACTTACCTGCTCGTTCTCTCCATATGAGATAGAGATGACTTGAGGAATCTTACTGTTTGGCAACTTTAACAACGCGAGTAGGAAGTCAAGGTACGGCTCATTAGTGTTGTCGCTCGGAGTTGGGGAGTCTCCGTCTGGAATGAGAAGGCCACGCCCACCAACACTGAACTCAGTGACGGGGTTGGGGAATCCAAGACTAAGTGCGTATTGGTTGTCAAGGTTAGCCTCTCCGCTGTCGTCGGTACTATTTTGGTCATCGAGACCACCGTTGAACTTAACGACCGTAAAGTTCTGTCCGGCAGCATAAGGCGCATATGCGTCTTCGAACTTTTCTAGGTCAGAGTATCTGGCGTATTCTTCCAAGAAAGATGCGTAGCCAACTCTGCTGCCACTGTTTGGGTCACCCTTGTAGTGAACATTGTAAAGCTGAAGAAGACAGGTTGGTGTAATTGACACATTGCAAGCGGGATCAACTTTGGAAGAAGCAGAAGGTGTCCACTTTAGGGAAGACACAGCTTCTCCGTCTTCAACGATTTTAACGGTCGATTTCAACTTTTGAATGCTTCCGAATCGTGTTGTTGGCTGGACAAAGTTGATATGAGAAGCAATTTCATCTGGGACCGAGTATTGGAGGGTTCGAAGAACAGGAGCCTTCTCGTTGGCGTTGCGGAACCACTGGAACTCGGTGTTCAGAAGCTTGTTTGCGGCGCCAACATTGGTCTGTAGCACGATCCAATCGCCGTCATCAGCAATAGAGGTAATGTTGTTATCTAATAGCCAACTAATAACAGTACTGGATGTCTCATCGGTGGGGGCTAACAAGCTTCTTAGCTCGAGGCCCTCGTAATGCTGGCCATACTTGGCATTGTCCGGTGTAGAGACAGCAATCATCTCCTCGTAGAACTTGTCAACATTCTGCTGCTTTAATGACAATCGAAGTTTGATGGCCGTCGCATCCTTTGCGGCGCCGACCAACGACCATCCTCTCGGAACCTCTCTCAATTCCTCGAATGGTTGAATAGCCACTACGACCGTGGCCGAAAGCATGAGAGCCTGGACGACATTACGAAGGACGAACATGATGGGCGATTGCAACAGAAACAAGCCGTGGAACTGGATACCGAAAAAGAGGGTTATGGGAACCGTACTTATAGTATCACACCTACCTACCTGCCTTCTTTATCCGTCCAATCTAGATTCCGTCATTATTGATGGTTTCGCGCCGTCCAGACATACTCATGGATTGCAAAGGAGTAACTGCAGGCCCAATCTCTACAACATGTAGAAACCTTCTTAATTGAGCCTGGCACGGCCATTCCGTGTGCCTTATACCCCGACACTCCCCTGGCGACAGCGCTGTTGCTTATCCGGCTGCAGCTTGTGGTTGGTACAGATGGTGATAGCTTCGGGAAGGCGGCCTAATTAAGTATGATTGAACGGCCATGGTGAGACCAATACGCTAGCCTAAACGAGGAGGTAGCTAACGACATCGCTATTATTGGCAGGGAGAACCACTCCGAGGAGGTCTAAAGATCGAGCGTGGTTAGGCACAGGCATAGCTAAGCATGGCTAAGAGGAAACAAGCATGGCTAAGAGGCAATAAGCATGGCTAAGAGGCAACAAGCATTCCGCAAAGACCCTTTCCTCCATTAAAGGGCGTGATTTACTTTGAGGGGACAATCGTCTTGGCCAAACTTTCGCTTCCCTCCGGAGGGGCGGAGGATCCAATACGCGTGGGTGGTTCGTATAGGTACCTTCACATAGTAAATTGTATGTAAAGTTACTTAGATCCTCCGACAAATGCAGAACTCAAAAATACGACCACATTCTCATTGCAACTATTTTACATCCTTTTCAGTGGGTAAGAACCTTACATAAATATTTACACTTAGTGCTTCTAGTTTTAGTTATAACTTATATTTATATCATTTTTACGTTTTAGGAAGAGAAGTACTAATGTTTACTAATGATTAACGTATTTCACGGGTTAAGCGATCACACGGGTAAAGCGATCACTAACAACACTAAAACGCGTCAACTTGACAAATGTAAACATGCTACAACTAACACAAGCCTAATCCTCTAATTAAGAGGGTCGAATACTATTAGCTATTAATGCAATTAAACAAGGCTAATTTCGAAGTATTCGAGCAAGCGTAATGTCGTACGATGTTCTATATACAACTCTCTATAACCGGTTGAATGGAAAAGCTCCACGACGCGACTCTACCTCTAGCTTACGAAAATTAACTCCGTACGAAGAGTCAGCTCTTGTTCAGTATATCCTCGACCTAGATTCACGTGGGTTTTCACCCTAGCCACAAGCTGTGTAAGAAATGGTAGACCTTCTACTCTCTAAACGAGGCGTAAGCCCTATTAGGATAAACTAGACTACTACTTTTATTAAGCGTCGTACGGAACTTAAAGCAAAGTTTAGTCAGAAGTACGATTATAAAAGAGCAAAATGCGAAGATCCTAAATTAATTAAAGGGTGGTTCTCCCTCGTACAAAACATAGTTGCGAAATACGGAATCTTAGAGCAGGATATCTATAACTTTAATGAAGCAGGTTTTGCAATGGGAGTTATTGCTACTACAAAGGTGGTTATAAGCTTAGAAGCAAAGAGTCGTCCGAAGACTATATAGCCTAGAAATAGGGAGTGGGTGTTAATTATCTAAGGTGTTAATTCGTACGGATGGGCACTCCCGCTATTCATCATTTTTAAGGCGTAGAATCACCTCTCTGCTTAGTACGAGGACTTAGGATTACTAGACGATTAGGTGATTACGCTTAGTGAGAATGGGTAGACTTCAAATTCAATTAGGTACAAGTGGATTTAACACTTCGATTAACATACAAATGCTCGTACGGTCGGAACCTATCGCCTTCTTATTCTTGACGGACATGAGAGCCACATCTCTGCTTAATTTCAACACTACTACATAGAACAGAAGATAATTACCCTCTGTATGCTACTACACTCGTTGCACATTCTTTAGCCTCTTGATGTGAGCTGCTTTGCGCTACTAAAGCTTTCGTACGGAAAGCAGATTGAAACCTTCGTACAGAACTAGCTAAACCACATCATAAAGCTTGAGTTCCTCTCTACATTCAAAGAAGCATTCAAAGCTACATTTACAGAGCAGAACATTAAGAGCGGATTCCGAGCTATAGGGCTAGTTCCGTACGAGCCGTAGAATGTCCTCTCTCACTTGAATCTACACTTAAGGACTCCGACCCCTCCTATAGTTGAGAGTGACAATTAGACTTCAAAGACTCCTTAAACTATAAGGGAGCTTAACTTTCAAACAGAGCACATTAAGAACCGCATCGTACGACATTAGAACAGCTCTCCTACCTCAATTAATGATGCTGTTAGCTGCCTTGTTAAAGGGGCAGAAATGATGATGCATTCTGCTGTTCTACTTAAGGTAGAAGTTAAGGCTCTACAAGCAGTNGCAGAAGTTAAGGCTCTACAAGCAGCAAATGAACAGAAAAAGAGAAGGGAAAGGAAGCGCAAGAGGCGCATAATGCAAGGGGGTAGTCTCTCCATACAAGATGCAGAGGATATCCTTTAGAGTGCTAAGGTTGAAGCTCAAGTCCGTACGGAGGTGGCAAGTGAGAGTAGTCGGCAGGTGGGTTCTATAGGCCGACAGAAGCGCTGTGGCATATGTGGCACAATAGGGCATAATGCCCGTACGTGCAAGAGGCGCTAGGAATCAATTGCAATTAAATAGGGTCATTTTGTAGGGTGGTGGTAGTGTAGTAGTAGTAATAGTTGTGTTTTGGTGTTGTTAGTGATCGCTTTACCCGTGTGATCGCTTAACCCGTGAAATACGTTATATCGTTTTACTACTATATTTAGAAATTTATTAAGAATTTGTCACTTTATATAAAATTTACTATATAAAGATACTTTCAAAAATTTAGTTAAAACCACGCATATTTATTACCTCCTTCAACTTGAGCGAAACCAGAAGTTGGTTACGGCAATTAAGCTATCTTTATTGCAAAATATGGTTGCGTCGCGGTCAGCCGCTGTGGTGAACAAACTGATTGTTGTATCAAACGAAGTCGTTCCATCAGTCTATTTACAACAGACGCCAAGGCGCCTCGCGGCTTGGCCTCATCGCGACTTCGTTCGCGATCGGTCAGCCTCACTATGCGCTTGAACTCCTATTTCGCGATTCTCTAGACAAGATGGGCGCCAGTACCCGACGCAACAATGTAGATGGCGCGTATGCGCCCGTGGACACTCCGGGAGATCAGCCGTCGCCGGGAGGCAATGCGACAACAGCCACAATCCGAGCGCGCCCGCTTCCAGCCTTTGTCATGCATGATAATGGCCAACCCCTTTTCTTCGACACCATGGGAAATGTTCTAATACGACGCGCGCCGGCCGTGAGAATGATATGTTACGTCAGCGCTATCCTACTCACCACTGACTTCCTCACCGTCGGGCTCGCCGCGAACGCATCGGTGAATTTCGGCTCGACAGATACAGAGACTGCTGTCGATCCCGCAGGCGTGTTTCTAAACACCGTTGCTGGCTTCTCCGAAGTGACTTTGTTTGCCATCCTGTCGTTTTGCTTCCTCTACTGGAACTGGCACCTCGTCTACTTCATTAGCATTGGCCTCATCGGCCTCTCCGCCTTAGGCACCGGTGCATATGGAATAGCTATCATGGCTATTAGTATGAATAACTCGGTGTGCGGCGATGATGGGACCTGTATCGAGGCGCTGAAAAAGGGGATGGCTGCTTCGTGCATTAGGACGTTGTTGACGTGAGATGGACCCGACTTTATTTCTCCGCTGGCTAGGTTGCTAACATCAATAGTGCCCCCTTTTGCATAGCGCTTGACTGTTCTCCTCCTCATGTGACTATTTGATATCTATGACAACAACTCTAACTAAGACTTCCCTTTACTAGGGCCTGGTAACAAGCTTAAGATACCTAGAAGGATATCAAAGGGGCTTTTGCCGGACCATTCATCTTGTGAGTTCCCGCGGTTAATGCACTCGCCACCGATCTGTGGGTTGGTCGAGTCCGTCCCAAACGGCCTTCTGAACCTGGCCCTTACAGCAGAAGATGGAGGTGTCGAATTGGAGCTTGACTCCCCTACCCCAAGCATCGCAGCCCCATGATGTTGGCGTCTCGCACCCGCCCTGTTTCTTGAGGACCTTGAGGAAGTGGTTACCGCATTCCTGGACCTCATACGCTGGGGTCAACCCGATGGGCTCGGGGATATATACAGCCCAGCCAAAAGAGTCGCCAGCCGGATGGTAGGGGTTATTTGCAACCCCGCCGTCGCAAACCACAGGGCCGCGGGGCGAGTCGCCCTTGTCATCGCACCCGTTCAGCCACGCCGCCGGCGCACCCGTGGCGGGATCGAGAACGACGTAGCTGGAGCGGCCCGACTTGTCCATGATGGCGTACCGCACGTTGTCGCCGTTGGCGCCGACCCCGCTAGCAAACAGACCGCCCTCTCGCAATCCATGTCTAGACTTATCTTCCCCTCCCTCTTCTTTGAATTCATAGTTGTTGTACCATACCTTGGCGACGCCATCGATGCTTCGCGTCCAGACGTAGTCTGCCTTTTCGTCCCTGCGCAACATATTAGCACCGAACCGCGAGCAGCACAGACGCCCAAGGATCCTTGAACCTCAAATCGCCAACTTACCCGTTAATGTCGACGAATTGAATCTCGTCAGGATTCTCGTTTATGCCCGACGCATCCATCTCAGGGAACGGGACAAAGTAGTTGCCTGGACCGCCCTCGCTCCAATTATTGCGGTAAATTGTGGTGCCGCCGTTAGGCTTCAGGAAGATGTAGTCGGCGTACTAGAGCATATTATGTTAGCACCGAACTTATGGCCACCAGAATAGGCTCTACCTACCCCGTCACCGTCAATATCCGCCATCCGCACTCTCGCGCCGGGTCGCCATCAATATCAGCAAATACTACGCTGTCTGAAGCCCGGCTCGTGTCGGCTGACCCACTGTTCAGCCACAAATGGACGGATCCATCACTTGCAATATATGAGTAATCTGCTTTTCCGTCTCTGTGGCAATAATGATGCGTTAGCCAAGCCTAGATGTCTTCAAGGGAGGCGGTGAAAATGAAAATCACACGAACCCGTCAACATCGGCAATCCTGATATCCCTCCAGTTCTTTGTGTTCTCAATGCCGGTGGCTATGGGTTGGTCCCCTTCCTGTTTGGCGAAAAGGGGCACCCCACTCTTCTGGGTCATGATATTCAGGTAGCCCGATATTCCTGCCTCGTCATCGAAGATGAGATAATCTAAACGAGTCAGTTATTTCTCTTTGCCGACAGGGAAAGCACTAAAAATGGCGTGAAATGCTCACCGTCTCGCCCATCGCCATCAGTCTATCTTCTTGTCAGCACTTGGAAAGTTGAGAAATCGGGAAGACGAATCATAAACTTACGTCCGCAAAAATGATCGTGTCGAGATCAGTGACGCCACTACCCGCCGTGATCCCCCCTTGTTCGAGGCACTTCACGTCGGTTCCTTGAGATCCTTGGTTCAGCCATAAGGCAGCGGATCCCCGAACACCGACGGTGAGGTAGTCAGCCCGTCCGTCGCCATTCATGTCCGCCAGGCGGAGTGTCTTCCAGTTGGCGTGTGGAACCCCGGAAGCGACCTGGCCGCCCTCTACGAACTTCCAGCCGTGTGCCCACCCAGCGTCGGGCCCGTGGTTCCAGTAGATGTCAGCAGATCCGTCGTCAGGGTTGACGACAAGGTAGTCATCCAGCCCGTCGCCATTCATGTCCTGCGCCATTGTTAGCTTGTAGTTGCGAGAGCGCCCGGCGCGATACACTAGAGCAATGATGCGGCTGGTGGGATAGACAACATACAGCCAAAAAGATTGAGTCAGATGGGCCTCGGCCATCCGCAAGCAAACCATCTTCCCCAGCCTTTACCCACGCATTAGGATACTTGTTTAGCCAGCAGTGAATGGCACCGGTATCCGGGTTGATCCAGACGTAGTCTGTTTCTCACAGTCAATACCATTAATCGAGAACCGCCTGCCGCGAATTGGCTATTTTCTTACCTGCTTTGCCATCTCCATCCATGTCGTGCAGCCTATATTTATCACATTAGTTACTACTTCCGCCATTAAGGTCGTCGCTTTGTCCATACCGGGCATATTTGGGATCCAGGCCAGTCGCTGGCATGACCTGACCCACAGATTCCCATTTTCTGTGAAACTTGAAATCTCCATTCACGCCCCGCCCGGACGCCAGCTTGCCAGTCGGGTACCAATGCGGGTTCACTTTGCATATTTTACGAGAGTCCTTGGAGGCGATCTTACCGGCCTCAAAGATCTCGGATGGGGACTTGACTGTGATGGGGCTGGTTCCCCAGTCGAGAGGCGGGATGTTTTCGTCGGGCCCCCGTTGGTACTGATATCTCGCACTGGGTCAGGTCCCTCTGGCACCGAGATCCAGCTGGGGGGGATCTGCGTCATGAAGTCATACCACCAGTCGCCCATGGTGCGGTAGCCTCCGTCTGTAGGATGGATACCATCGCGCAGCAGCGTGGTTGGGAACTTGGTGAAGTCGACAGCGATAACATGCTTGCCGGCCGCCGCACGGGTTTGCACAACGCCGGGACGAGAGCTTGGAATTGCGCGGTCTGTGGTGCTTGTGCTGCCCGCGTGGTGCTAATGATCATAGCAACCAAGATGGTAGCGTCGGGGCATTTTTGAATCATCTTGTCGATCAGAGCCCCGAGTCTCTCAGCCGCCGCTGCGGGATCGCGGCCCTCGGTGGAAACACTGCTGTCGGGGCTCATGTCATTGGTTCCAGCGTGTAGGAGGATGACGTTGGGTTTCTGGGCGAGAGACTCGTCAACGTTGTCATGCATATACTTGATCGTCTTGCCAGACCATGCGGCCTGAAATGCTGCTGCATTAGTTCCCAGTCTTAGACTGAAGGAAGGAGTCTTGTCTGGGCACTTACAAAGTATGGATCGTCCATGGACCCGTACCGCTCGGTGCCGGCAAATATGACCTTGTCGGCTATGGCACGCAAACCAAGTCAGAAAACAGTTCATAGTAAGTTATACGGGAGGATGAGACGGAGTGAAACTTACCAGACAGATCGTCCCGGAGCTGCTTTCTGTAGCCATTGTGGTCATCGCCCAGCCAGCCCACGGTGATAGAGTCACCGACGGGGAGGATGCGCAGCTTAGTACCATTGGTCACGGCGACTCCCGGTGCTGTACTGGCATATTGGAGCGGAAGCCCAGGTGGCAGCTCTTGGGCCACACCTAGGGTGAAATATAAGGATAAGCCGAAAAGGCTGGCCAAAGTGGCCAGGCCGTGAGGACGCATCTCGGGTTTTTGACAACTGCCTGTTGCGCCTGCTGGGAGTGCGTTGGAGAGAAACACAATGGAGCCCTACCGAGAGACGGATCCCGGGTTCTTATATCTTTCCTTTGCATCAATTCGGATTTATAGCGTCGTAGTAGTGGAATCCTACGAATCTCCCAAGTACAGGGAAGTTTTTGCTAGCTTAACCATCTGTCCGCGATCCGATGGGAGCGTGTCTTTCGGGCTCCCTAACTACTGTAGTTCACGTCGAAGCTGTATCTTTAAGGATTCTCGCCAAGATAGCACTACAGTGGAAGCCAAGTCTCTATATTTAGCGACCATAGAACAGAGCCAGCATGGCCCACAAGACGAGCTTAAAAGCACGAATTGATGTCTCCGAAAGGAATGAACGAGCTATAACCTCTGCAACATATTTGCAGTAGTGGAGCAGGTGGAGCGAATACTACACGGAAGTCGGTTATTAATAATGACAGCGGAATAGACACATGCTTGATATCACATCTGCTCGCGTGACACCGATGGGAAAAACGTTGGGACTTGTTTAACTGCTATTTTTGCCCGTCGCCTACCATGCCCACTCTATTTGCCCTCTTGCCTTGCTTGCCCTGTTCAATTGTGGCCATTTATCTAATGTCGCGGTGCAACGCGTTGAAATTGAAATCCACATATTGAGACCGAGGTGGTGGTCCCCATCACGTAACCGGGGCGGCGATCGTGGGGGCGGGAGGCGTCGCCGAGCCGCTAGGCGGGATAGGATCAATTTAGCTTCAGCATCATCCACGGCCAGCGCTTCAGATGATGGATTAGTATGTACATAGCTCGGTGGCCACCAGCGAAATACCCACTATTGTATGTTTTTTTGGTTGATATTTATAGGCCGTTAGCATGCCGATTAATCCCCAGACCCAATCCGCCTTTGTTGCTCTGCCTGCCGAAATCCGGGATGCCATCTATCTCGAGCTATGGCGGTCCTGCGGCCTCCGCCAGCACATCTTATGGCACGGTGAAAAGCAGGAGCAGCATTTTTGCAGTTGGCCGTGCTCGACAGAGTTTGGCGTCGATGATGTATTGCAGCGTGAGATCGAGAAGGTGAGATGTCGACTTGGCGTCCCTCTCGGCGAGAATATGGGTAGTTATGGTTATGGGAATGATAATCCTGAAATTAGGGCTCTAAATCGACGTCTGCAGTCGACGTGGATGAACCACTGCGAATGCGGCGAGAGGGCTTTTATGCAGCATGGCCTTAAGGCCATATCGGGCTGCAGTACCTCGACGTCTAGCTGTTGGAAGAAGAACTGGCCGGACAAGAACTATTCGGACAAGACTAAGGAGCATGTACCCTCTTGGAGTCCGTATCTTCCCATGCTGTTATCATGCAAGCTTTTGTATGCCTCCAAATCCCATCCTCCCTCCTGGCCGTAAACGTTTCCGATGTTTTCTCACCCCATGTGTCATCAGATCAGAGCAATGCCTAAAGTCCATCTACGAATCAACAACCTTCGTATTCACCGACCCGACTGCCCTCCAAATGTTCCTAGGTACCTGCCAGCCCCACCTGTGGCCGGAGGGGTGGTCAAAGACAGGCATCACACCTCCCAGCTTCTACAAGCACGCCAGGACGCTCGAGGTATCTCTCAGCGCCGACTTCCCCGACTCTCTACTCTGCGTAAAGCACGACCTGCGCAGCGAACGCCGCCACAAAGCCTACGACTTCCACTGGCTCCGGCTCGACAAATTCCAGAACCTCCACTCCCTCAACATCTGGATATCGGCGCGGGCGAACTCGGCGACCCTCAGCAGGAGGGCTCCTAGTTACCCCTTTACCGGTATCACGGAGCTCGATGCAGACGCGCTGGAGCAGGTCCTGTCTCACCTCGGCTGCGTCCCGAGAGTCACCCTGAGCACGCCGTTGGCTCCGAGCGTGGGGCCAGAGGAGGAGGGGTTCGTAGAGGGCTTCAAGGCTTGCGTCTACAAACGCGGCGATGGCGATAGGTTCCATCCGCCGTTGTATTGGACCCGGGATGACCACACGTTTATTAGTGTCATCCAAACGAGCATCGCAAGGTACGTCCGCAGCCTGGCCCCGGTTTTGCAGAATCTCCTTCCTAACCATAGGCCTTAATGTAGGGAGATACGGCTAGCGCGCTCTGACGCCACGCATATTCTCATGAAGAAAGTGTGAGGTCAGATGTCTGTTAGACGGAGGTAGCTGGATTACTTTTCGAGCTTTTGGGGTATGACTTTGCGTAAGCCCACAACTAGGGAAGAACAGAGCAATGTCCATGAGGAATCTCGCATCCCACTCAACTAAAGTGAGATAGTCTGGCCGCTCTATGTGCGTATCTCGTGACATCTTGAAATGATTCTGGATGATATCCCTATCACCATCTGGCTTTTGACCTTTCCTCGCATCGACTCCCTGGAAGCCCACTGGCCAAAAGCTAGCAGCTCATCGTAATAGTACCCCTAGAGTATTTTTGCAGCGAAGGCGCACGATTTGGGCATTTAATATTCCACATATCACTGGGGACCTGTATTCCGAACCCCATTCCCTAAATTCACACCCCACAACTCTCTAGTCCCCCTTGTTGGAGAAGTGACGCATCAATACCACGGTGAAGTCGACAGTTAACACTCAAATCACGAACCAATACACCCTCAAAGACTCAAGTTTACACAAAAAAGAGAATATCTTTCATTTCACATCATAGTCCGTTCATATTCTGTAATTTCTCAGTACAGAACTAGTATCTGAACTCGGACCTGTCCATTCGCTTTCCTTCACAACCCCGCTTCTCTCGCAGAGGTCGTCCACCGTCTATTAATACCGCATCTATAATTTGCATCGCTCATGTATATCCACCATGCGACCTCCATCCTCCCATCCTCCATCAGTACGCGCGAAAACCAAGAAATGAAAAGGGAGGAAGAGGCCCAACGAAAAGAGACCCCCTCCTCCCTTCGCCGCGAGCTCAGGGACTCAGCCCCCCTACCCGGCCAATAAAAAATGCAAGTTTATGGATGAAATATGTCAAAGGTAAAAAAAAGAATGCGCCCGACCAAGATGGTACTGTAGTCACTCATCATTCCGCCAAATAGCCAAAAACAGGCAGTAAACAAATACAAAACAACGCTAAAGGAGACAGACATATTCATAACGAAGGAGTCAGATCGGGGTCGGATGGCTCAGATGCTCATATCCCCCGTCTCGGCATTGTGCTTCTGGCACGCGACCATGATCTCGACCTGCTTTGCGATATCGCCCAGCCTGCTGAGGACGACCTTGTTCCCATCCACGAATCCGTAGATGGTATACTCGATCCCGACGTCCTTGCAGAAGTCCCGGACGAGCGCCTGCACGCGCCGCAGGTTGTGGCGGGGCACGCGCGGGAACAGGTGGTGAACGGCCTGGAACTGGAGACCGCCGTGGATGAAATCCAGCCACGCGGGGCAGTCGACGTCCATGGTGGTGCGCAGCTGCTTCTGGGCGAAGGACTCGGTGGCGCCGAGGTCGGCGGTCGACATGCCCCAGTGGGAGAGCGTGATCTGCACGTGGAGAGGCATGGTGATGATGTGGGAGACGAGGACGAAGGCCACGCGGAGGGGCCAGGTGGGGAGCGTGAGCCAGAGGAGGCGGTAGCCGAAGAGGTACCAGTAGCAGGCCATGAAGAGGATTTCAGTAGGGCGTGTCCAGGATGCTGTGCCCTTGTTGGAGGCGCGCGGGGAGATCAGGTGCAGCCATGAGAGGAGGTAGAGGTTGAAGCGCGCAATACCCATGACAGGGTAGTAGGTGTACTTCTGGAACCGGATGGCAATCTCACAGGCGCGGTCCCAGGCGAAGTCGAAGTTGTAGTAGGTGGAGCGGAGGGACTGGAAGAACATGGGGGAGTTGGCGAAGAGGGGGACGTTCTGGATATCTGGGTCATGGGCCTGTGGGAAATATGATTAGCTAATTGCTTTCCAATTTGGGGCTCAATGGTGCTCACAGGGTGGTTGGGAACCAAGTGGTGAACATTGTGACTGCTCTTCCACCATCCAATGGATAATCCACAGCAAAAGTCCGCAATGAAGATGCCAATGAGAGTATCTGCGATGTAGTTGTGGGTGATAGCCAAGTGACCAGCGTCATGCGCCGAAAACATGATCTGGTGCCAGAACAAGCCCAGAAGCATGGCGGACGTCATATACCACTCGTATTTCAACGCCGTCATGGAGAGGACGAAGAGGGTGGTGTAGCGGACACACTCCTTTCCATATTCCATGTAGCGGCACTCGTAGTGGCCGTCGTCCGCAACCTTCTGGTGTAGCTGGCGGTACCTGTTGATGATAGTCCTCTGCGTCGCAGGGTCCACAGACGGGAATCTGCCAATGTCCGAGTCGATCTCCAGCTGCTCGGCGAGATCCATGAACTCGACCTGCGTGCAGCTTCTGGGGAACTTGTCCAGCGTGCCAGTAACCAGCTCGTTCACGTCCAGCTTGTCCTGGATGTTGCTGAGCACCAGCTTTTCCTGGGAAGGGAGCGGTCCAGTGTTCTTGTTGCAGGCCCCATTGGTTCCAGGGAGAGCTGTAGTCTTCGAGTGGCAGAGGGTGGGTGTGATCGTCTTTGCGCATTTTCGCATGTTCGCTTCCCCTTCGTATGGGCGGAAGACACCGCCCGAGATGGGAGGCTCAAAGTTGACCCATGGCCCGTCGATGTATCCAATTCGAAAGCTATCCATCCTCGGTAGGGTTTCCGAAGAGTGGTAGCTATTGATCGACACAGGATATGTTTAGTTTTTGTTCTCTCGTTCTTTGAAGGGGGGGAAGACAGGTGAGTTGGAACAACTCAATGGCAGGTGCTTGATGCGGCAAGGACCACGAGAGCTTGATAGTTTGAATAATAGAGAAAAGAGTGAGAGTGTCCGCCTAATTTACATTTTGATCTCGTCCGTGGCATCTCTGCCCACCATGTGCTGAATCGGCAGCTTGCCTCCAGGATGCCTCTCGAGCCATTTGTCCAGGCGCAGGACCTTGTTGTCGAAGATGACGATGGATTGTTTGTTCGCAATGAGGCCTTCGATCTGGCGGCGAGAAAGAACACGTTCGCGGCTCATGGTGGCGGTTTGGGGTGGGAGCAAACGCACGAAGCGAGTGAAAGAGGGAAGAGCGCCCCGGGGGGATTGGGCGAGGAAGAGAGGGAAAACGGAGACAGAAGAAGCTGGATGGAACTGTATACAAGAAGGTGAAAGGTATAGAGTGTTGAGTGAGTGTCGAGAAGAAAGGACGGAGGAATGAATGTGTAACACTTGGGGGGAGGAAGTAAGGTAAAAAGTAAAAAGAGGGTGTGAGGTAGGAGGTAGTAGATCACAAGGTAGCAAGCAACCAGAACAGGGGAATCGCAATATGAGAATTAGATGGAGCACACACAAGCAGAGTACCTACTCCGTACAGTACCTTGGGACAAAGAAAAGGCGCAAGGGGACACATACAGCCATGTCAAAAGAAAAGCCAAAATTAGGCGGGATAGGGAAGAGGAGGAGAGGGGAGAAAGGAGGAGGAATGGAGTGCAGGAGAGAGGGGCGAGGGGCAATCAACGAACCCATCGTCGGCCAACCCGCATCGTGGAGAAGGAGAGGGACGACGACGAGTAGTGGGTAGTTTGGGGTAGTTGGAGTAGTCGGGGTACTTCCGTTAACTAGGTGCGGTAATAGGATTGAGAAGTACCTTTGCTAAAGTAGTGACTTTGATAGGTTAGTAGGGGGCTGCCAATGGGGCCAAGGGACGCTACGTAGGAGCTAGGGAGGAGGTAGTGGCCGCGAGAGATTGACTGGATCTACGAAACGGCGAAACGACTGGCTGATGAGAGGGATAGAGTGGGAAGGAAGTGAAGAGGTACATGGGATTGTATGCAGGCACCAGTATAAAGAGCATGTACCTGCGTATACTCTGCGTATAGTGGTACGTCCATGACAGTGGACAGTAGTGGACAGTTCTTGGTACAAGGACAGGCGTGGGATGGGAGCAGATGGGCGAAGATGGGGCGAGAAGAGTACAGGGTGGCAGGGGAAGATACAAGGGAGGGTCTGCGACGGTA
The DNA here is from genome assembly GCA_001630595.1 of Pseudogymnoascus sp. BL308. NCBI lineage: Eukaryota > Fungi > Ascomycota > Leotiomycetes > Thelebolales > Thelebolaceae > Pseudogymnoascus > Pseudogymnoascus sp. BL308. The sequence goes on along the minus strand of LMYD01000011.1, from coordinate 48,235 downwards.
TGGGATCGTATTGGCTGGTACCTGAGAGCCACGTTCTGGCTTTTCTGGTTTCAACCAAGATTGGCATGGGGCAACGAGATCTGGAGATGCGAATGCGCAACAACACGTACAGTATGTACGTACGGGTACAGGGGCAGTACTCATCCAGAGCTTTGCCTGCACACACACACATCACACAGCAAACGATGATCAAGACACAGTGAGGCGCAGACTGCGCTATAGTAAAAATAATATGGGAACATGGAACACAGTGACGCGTTAGAGGAGACGCATATCAAATCCACCGTCTGGCTATGATGTTATGGTGGCGAGAACCCCACCACTCGTGTCTGGGGATCTGTGGAAATCAGTGGGATATGTGGGATGTGTGGGATGGGTTGCGACGGTGTCCAGCGATGGTCGTGGGACGGTCCTGCGATGCTCCTGCTCCTGCTCCTGCTCCTGCTCCCTGTGGATTTGCGGGGTAGCAGTCCAACGAGTCAACGATAAGTCTAGAAGAGTCAAGGAGGAAGGAGGACAGTTCTGCGCTGGGCAGGGGACTCCAGTGCGTGCGTATTCACTCCGTATTCCAGCGCACGGAGTAGGAGACGGAGAACGGAGTATCCCATATATAGCCCATATAACGCATACCACAGCATCGTCTTGCGCTCCACCTGGCGACTGACTTCCCGGTTTTGGCTTGTGCGGTGGTTTGGTTTTGTCCTCAGGCTTTGTAGGCTGTGTAGGCTGTGTGCGCACATCCACTCCATGTTCGAGTCAAGCCGAGACACCTCGAGACAAGGTCGAGACGAGAATAAAGTGGGCGGGAGAGGACCAACAGGCCATCAACAGGCCCCCAACAGACCACCAACAGTCCTCCAGTAGGTGCAGTAAGTATCGTTGCTGGCGCACAATTTTTGGCGCCCTCAGCGCAGAGAATTAGCAGAGTATTGGCAGCATGGCGGCGCACTCTCCTGCTCTACTACTGCTGCATCGGGGAGGTGCGCGAGTTTCACCTGCCACCATTCTTGGCGCGAGAAGGCAATGGTAGACAGATGATCGTGGAGCGCGTACGACGCCCTGCTCCATCTCTGTGCTCCATCTGCTCCATCTGATCCATACGCGGAAGGCGCATACGGATGCGATCTGCGGCCAAGGAGGTTCCGTAAGGACGGGCGGGAAATATTGATCGTTAGACGTACAGCAGGTACGGGCAGAGTACGGTAGGGTTGTATGGTGAGAGGATGTACCGTATCGAACGATTGAAACGACCCTTGAGCGTCATTATCATCCACAGCGCGCATACCAAGGCGCAAGGGGGGGGGGAGGAGGGAGATGGCGACACGACCAGAGATTGTCGATACCGTTCCCCGTTGCTGTATACGCGGGAGCGAGAAAAGCGCGCGAAAGAAGGAAGCATACGTACGCCCCGCCCCGTTATCCTCCTCCCTCCCACCTCGGTATGTGCTATGTATGGATCACGGCGAACGGGAAAATAAGGCCGACAAATTGAAACTGCTTCTTTCCTCGCTGTCCCCCCCCCTCCCTGGCCTGTCAAAATGCAGGTTAATCTCAGTCCATCCCCGAACGCGCAAGGGGTGGAAGCGTAGCGTGCGTCTGTGAAGCTGGCTAACTCTTCCAACGCTGCTAAACTCCACGTATATCCTTGCTAGAGGTGTTGCTAGAGCGTGTTGGAGCCAGCTAGCCCAGCTAACACGGCTGAAGTATGGGCGCAGTCGCTCTAGCGGCTGGGCACGGCGACTTCCAGAAATCCAGAAATACTTCTCGCCGTCCCTTTGTGTGCTGTGTGGAGGACTTGTGTGGAGTCTGTGGTGCGTGCTTTATTGCTGTGCCGCAGTCGCAGTGGACGAAGGGGGAAAGGGAGACGGCGATGGGGGGCGGGCCATGAAAGCAGGGACACGGCATGGTCCACGACACGGCGACGCAAATGCAACTCCGTATCGAGGGAAGGAGAGAATGGAATGTTCCTCGGCTGAATGTCACCGAATGCTACCGCATGTTACCACACCCTCTTCTTTTTCTGTCTTGCACGGGAGGGGTTACGGGCACGGAGACATCTCTGTGGGGGAAGGTGCGAATCGTTGTTGAGATATTGCGTTCAGGTACGCAAGACGTTGCGAAAAGAAAGACGGGAGGGGGGATGGTGATTGGGCTATTTAATGTGCTCAACATCCAGGAGTACATGATGTTGAGGTGGTCACATGACTGCAAATACTGAGATATCTACTAATCACATGACATGTTCGCGAGCACTGGGATATGTGGATAGTCACATGACTATATGGTTGCTTCTTTCCTACTGCTCTATGTTATAGTATAGCTATATATCTTTGGCAGCAATTCACTGTAATTTTAGGGAGCTACACACTTGGAAAAAAATACACATCTATTTACTTAGTACCCTATAATTAGGGTCGACGAAAATACAGTCACCTGATGTAGTCACCTGACCCTGATATTTAATACTGTTTTTGTACATTTTGTAGTTTACAAAACCAGTTAGTATACCTTGATTACTATTGGATTTCTGCTACATCTATAGGAATTGTGGGGGAGAATCAGTTCCTTATTTACTCCCTCGGGCCTCTACAACAACTCCACCAGTACCAGACTCATCCAACAGCTGTCCCTCCAACCCCTCCACTTCCCTTTCCATACTCTCAGTATCATCCGACCGCTTCGCCGTCTCAAAATCAATGAGTACCGCGCCCCTTTCCGAAATCAAGAAGTTGTGCTTGTTCAAATCCCCACGAAGAATCCCCAATCCATGCAACCGCTTAACAATGGCCTCAGAGGTTGGTAGGTCGGAGATAGAAGGATAGTGACCCTCAGCATACTCAATTAGGAACCCGATTACCCTTCCCTCTTCAGTCAGGTGCCCCAAGAACTCTGGCCCGATATCGTGACCCTCTATCCACGAATACGCCTGCGTCTCAGCGATGTAGTACCCAATCTCCCACTCGAACCTCGCGAACTTGGCGACTACCGGCTTCTTAAATTGCGGGGACGACGCCATGTAGACGTTCGCCCTGAGCCTCTCCCCGATTTCAAGGGAGAGGTATGAGTACGACTTTGAGTGCCAGAGCGGCTTGATTGAAGGGAGGGTTTCCTGGGAGGTCTTGGCGAAGAATGCCGGACTTCCCGGGGTATGCGAGATGCGGCCACAGTTCCAGTTGCCGGCGGGGAAGGGAGGCAGTAACTCTAGCAGGATTGGGGGGAAACATAGGTCGTCGACTTCGTAGATTCCGGGATCGATGGTTATGTATTTGAAGGATGTTTTGTCCACTAGCATTCTGTAATAACTGGGTGTGTTGCCATCGGGATCTATATCTTGATTCAAGATCTCGACCTTGGTAAGATCTATAGCTTTGGCAGTATTCATATTGAGGTCTATAGTAGATTTGTGCAGTTGTTTACTAAAATTGGTGTTGGACGAAGATAATAGAGGCTCGAGAGAGTTTCAGTTAGGCACCACTGTAGCCAACGCAGCCCCAACCAGTTCCTCCAGCTCCGCATTAGTCTTCAACGGAATCCCAAGCAGCTTATTATCCACCTCCTCAAACTGCCCCCCATACCCCTCCGCAAACACCGCTCGGATCAAGAACCCCATCAACGCCCCCAAATCCACCTTGCCCTCCGCAAATTTCTCCTGCGAAGCGGCCTCCAAGTCAGCGGTGCTCACATCCACCGGCGTCCACTTCCGCCCTGGAGAAAGCTTCTCCGCAATACCAAGTATCTCCCTCTGCGTCGTGACGCGATCATGCACAAACACCACGCGGTTTATCGTCTCGTCAATGTGCTGGAGCACACCCACCACCGCCCGCGCGACGGTATTCAGCGTCGTCGTACTAAACGGGCGATCCCCGCCATCGTAGAAGGGCGTAGTCTCCGATTTAAAATCAACAAAGAAGCCCTTCCCCAAACACCAGTCCAAGAACGGCCCGTTACGGATCAACGTGTACGTAAACAGCGGGTGCTCGCCCGACACACGCTTGAGGAGCTGATGCACTTTGATGTTGGGCTGGTAGACGGGCAGTTTCGAGTTCTTGGGATTATCGATGTTGGCGGAGAACTCGGAGGGGATGATGCGTTTTACACCGGCGACGATGGAGGCTTCGATGAGGGGGGCTTGTGTTTCGACGGCGGCGGTGGTTAGGGCGGATATCACGGCGTCTTGGCCGGTTAGGGCTTTGGTGAGGTCGGGGATGGAGGTATAGTCGACGCGGATGACGCGGACGGAGGGTGGGAATTGCGCTGAGGATGAGTGGCGGGTGAGGACGGTTACGTTGAAGATGTTGCTCTCGATGAGGGCGTGTAGGATGGGGGCGCCTAAGTTGCCGGAGGCCTAGAGAATGTTAATTTTGGTTACGGTAGGAGGATACGTCGACCCACCCCCGCGATAGCGACGTTTCGGATTGCTTTCGTAGTTGACATAGCGATTCAATAGACAGTGACTTTTTCAGGCAGGATGAGAGAAGATTTCAGTTGCCTTCAGCTATCTTTATATAGATATATTTCCATCATTGCACAATCCCCTCGCACTCCATATTCAGACTACCCATCTCCACAACCACCATGCATCAATTCTCACTTTCTAAGCCAGTGCGGGTGCGGGTGCGGATGCGGATGCGGAGGCTAAACCAGATTAAGCGGCAACAAAGGGGGGGGGTGTCAAATTCTTATATCAACGGCATTTTGATTTATAAGAAGCTTGGTCTCCGCACCCGCACCCGCACCCGCATCAACAAACAAATTATGTCGCCCCGCGCAGAGCAATCTTGTCTCCGCTGCAGGAGACAGAAGCGGAAATGTGATAAAGCCTTACCAATATGTTCACTCTGTAAACGGTACGATTTTTTGAACTGGATTGTCTTCATACTTGCTGATTAATCCAGATTAAACAAATCTTGCTCTCATCCGGATCATCCGGAAACGCCGCGTCTGCTTCCTGTGCCCGATTTATTGGACTTGACACCGTCTAACATACGCTATACGCTCGAAGCACAAGTCTCTTCAGTTATTGGCGATGGGTTGCAGCTACGAGAGGCGGCTGCGACATATTTCCGAACCGTCCACACTTGGCTGCCGGTCGTTTCGGAGACGGCTTATTATGCGAAGCTATCGAGGTTCCGCGTTGGGGCCGCCCCATCGGACTTTAGCACCTTAACTCTCTGTATATTTCTAGTCTGTGCGATCCCAGTGAATGGCGAGATGTCACTTGAGACACGACGTCTGTATACCCTCATCAAGAGCCTAGTGGCGATGCTCGAAGCGATGGGATTGAATTCTCTAGCGATGCTACAGGGCCGATTACTGCTAACGACCTTCGAAATCGGACATGCGATGTACCCGTCAGCCTACATCTCGTCTGGGGCCAATATCCAGGCTGCAGTCGCTCTAGGGGCTAGTGCTGTAACATCGAGAGATTTATTCAGGGCTTTTCCGGATCCGCGGATAGCCGAAGAGGCACGACAGACCTGGCGTGGCATCGTTATTACTAATAGGTTGGAACCCCTTATGACGCTCATCGAGTCGCGTTGAAACTAAGGATAACATTTCACAGATACGCATCTCTTGAGAGCAGCGCCGGGAATAGTGCTTCCCTGGGTCGATCTACAGAAACGGTATGGGGCAATAGCGTGGGTGATACAAAACCATTTCTATATTTGTATATTTCAAATAGATAAATAGATAACTGACCTACAAATCAGGGCTCTATTGATTTGGCACAGATGAATCCATTTGCCAAGGTGGCATACTCATCACTGCTGCTAGATCAAGTGCTCGCTCATATCCATGAGAGTAAATCGCAACAGCTATTCGATAGAATAGAGGCCATGCAGATCCTAAACACAGTGACCTCGTTTCTAGAATCGTTCGAGGGCGAAGGCTATGCTCTGCAGACTATTTCTAATAGTTCCCTTGCCATATGCAGAAGGTAAATCATAGGAGTGCGCATACAAACAATAGCGACTAACTAAAAAATATAGTGCTATGTTGGAAATTCTAGACTTCGGATCCCAAGTTCAGCCAGACGACAACGAGCACTGTATCCAGACATCACTTAACATCTTGACGTCCTTAACGCATGAAATCGCACATGGAGCGAGTAGTGTGACCGCCAACTCAAACCCAGCATTATTGGAAACCCTGCCAGTATTTATTCCACATAGCATATACAAGGCCGCGATAGTCTATCTTCATGACGAGAGGATATCCAGGGATATTGACAAAACGTTGTTGATACGGCCGCTAAAAGATCTACTGAGATATATCGGCTCGAGATGGGGTGCTGCAAGTGAGAATCTCGCCTTATTATATTTCGCATTATTCTGGGAGAATGCTAATTATCATAGAATATTATTCCCAGCTAATCGAACGAGAACAGCACAAGATTAACTTATAAATCAAAGTATACACCCTCAGATACTCCGTTCTCATATCCACCACTGCATCATCACGCTCTCGCCTAGCTGGCCTTGCCTGTCTACCACCTATCCAACAACCAACCCCGCCCTTCCCAAATTATATACACGCAGTTACTCCATCTCGCCATCCGCATCCCTCTGGGTCGTCACCCACACATTCGGAAAATACTGGATAGTTGGGATTTCACCATCCCGCGCGCTGGTGCTGCTCTCAATTGCGCCCATAGTGACAATGGAGCCGGCACTGGCGGCGAGGATGTAGCCACACACGCGCTCCTGGGTGCCGTAATACGACTGCCAATCCCCTTGGCAAATTTGGCTGCTGCTCCCGCTGCCGGCGCTAGCAGCTTATACAAAGTAGCCGCAGTTATGAAGGACGGATCCGATGTCAATCAGATGGCTATGGCAGTCTGGGGAGGGGGGTAGACTACTTGGACGAATCGGCGGTGCCACTGTAGTTTGGGGGGAGATAGATGTTGGAGACGTTGGTACCATTGGATTGGCCGTTGACAAGACGGTGGGGTGTGCGTGACCGCTCGTCGGTCTGGATAAAGATTATGGTGGTGTTGAATATGGGATCTATGCGGGCTTGCGTGATGTAAAACTGGGCCCCTGCTTGCGGAATAACAAGATGCGGTGTACCGCAATCCCCTCAAAATAATAAAATAGATTGAATAATATAAATATCCCATGGCACGCGTTATTGCAGATCTTCATGCGGCTTGGTTTGAGTGATTAGTATTCAAGGCTAATTTGCCAGTATGCGGATGTGGTAAGCAGCAGGAGTTTCTCATTTTTGCTGGCGGAGAGGAATGGACAGGCGGAGTATCGAGCCATGCGAGATCCGGTTTCTCATCCGCTCGGAAGAGGGCGAGAGTGAGATCCGATTCCCAATTTGCTTCATATGGAAAGATGGGCTGTTGATGACGGCTGATTTAAGTCCCCTGGAGTTTCAGTGCAATAGCTGTTGAAAACGGCACCGGATGCGGGAGGTGGGCCGCCCCTCTTGCCGCTGTCGATCCGGCTCACCGGGCACGTCTTAATGTTTGGACCAGTCGCTAGAACATACTTCCTCTTGCAATATTTGTAAAGAACATAGAGGAAGTTATAAACTGTTAGCAGAACCGACACGATGCGCAATTCTGTTCAGTCCATAATAGCATGTGATAGCCATTCCCGCATCCCACTGCAACGAGCACACTGTGGCTATTCTACTCTAATTTGGCGAGACTCTCCAACAGCCAACTCCTAGGGATGGAAACTAGGCCCCAAGATGCCCCCAAGGTGCCCCCAAGCATTGGTTTGTCGTTTATAACGTAGTCCAAGCTCTTGGATTTGCCACTTCCTTGGTGTTAGATGGGGGAAGGTGGACACGGACCTTGGGATACGGTGGCCGTTTGGCCCTGAGAAAGCCGTGTTTCCCAAGGCGACCGTCCGACTCCCATGCTAGACGGTGGCGCAGATCTGAAGCAGCCACCGAAACCCTACACGGTTCAGGTGATTACCCCTTAGCTGTACGGGGTATTCGGACTTCCCCCATTACCTACAAATAAGATACGTAGGCCCGTAGGATAGTATAGTAATTCAATTGATTCATTTATTCTACATACTGTATTACTGTGAAGCGTTCTGTTCTGGTGCGCCCGGGACTAATTACGGTGATCGGGGATTTACATACATTATTGGCCCTACATCCCAGCACCGTAGAATTACTCCCAACACTTGGTCGTCAATGCTGCGAGTCACGTGGCACGGACTATACCTGTGCCAGCGACAGCCGAGATCACGATTTTCATCTGTAAACTTTCACTTCTGTCCACACCTTGCCACTTCCTCTATACTCCAGTAAGGCTTTACTTATTGAACGTAGCCCTGCGTATTCAAGCTCACCATCTAGCAGGCTCCCATCCCATCCAGTCTTCCGTGAAGGAGAGATCCTACACGTTCTCACCGCCAAGTGCAAAGACCCAGCACCTGACCTGTCGTCAACCCAACCCACCCGCCCTCCAAAGCGGCTGCGCGAACCTCCATCCCATGTTTGCTTGAGCCGCCGCAAAGATGATGATCACGCGTGGCTTCTCGCTCACCAACTTCGCCATCGGCACCTCAGCCCTGTGCTTCCAGATGTTCGTCCTCTACCCGTGGCACCAGCAGCTCGACGACGACTTCAAGGAGCTGAAGAAAGAGCACCTGCGCGTGCTGCATGGAGGAGAGGAGGCCCGTATGGCTGAGCTGAAGGAAATCAGAGAGGGGCTGAGAATTTTGAACAAGAAATCTACCTGAAATGGTTATAGTTTCGTCAACGATTTTTCGTTTCTACCCCCCCCCGGCGCTCGTGACGCGTTGCTGATCTTTCAGAGGTGGAATTATTCGCCAGAGATGCTGCGAGAAATGGCGCCATTGGGTTTCTGCGGTGATATATGCGGTTCTAAACTAGACTTCCCATAGAGCATAGAGCATGGTAACAATTACCTCGTGGAGAGTTTGTCTTGAGTGGTCCGTGATTTATTACTGAGAAATCTTGGCTTGATAAGTAGAGGATAACCATGTGGGTAATCCATGATTATAATCGACAGTGAGAGCAAAGGGTGAGGAGGCGTCTGAAAAGGTTCTGTAGCGGGACCGGCATTGTGTCCACCAGTGTTCTATCATTAGAACAGAACATATCCCTTCGATATAAATACAGCGCAAATTTCCTAGAAATCCACATCTATGGTCCCATATTTATGTGTGTTTTGTAGGTTAGGATTGGTGAAGTTGCTAGACCAAATCGATGTATTCGTAAATTGGCGCTTCTCTCCTTCCTCCTTCCCGCCTCGCTATTCACGTTTGCTCCTTCCCTCTCGAGCCCTCTTCCTCGACCCTCCCCTGTTTCTCTCGCTCCTTCCCCTTCACACTTTCCCTCTCATTCCTTCCTTCCTATTTATTTCTCTCGCGTCCCTTCCTCTCCCTCACTCCTTCCTCTCCCTCGCCACTTCCCCTACCTCACCAATTCTCTTATTTACCTGGTATCTCCAGTGAGAGCTAAGTGACGCTTATTAAACCCTACCACAGTCTCTAATAACACATCGTACCACTCTTTCTAACTGACAAGGCGAATGAGATACCAGAATTATGTGTAATAAAGGTGTAAGAACGGGGTATACAGAACATTGACATTGAGATCACCAACAGTTTACAGACCTACTAACAGCTGCTTTAAGTATCTACAAATACCATAATTTTTGCCGGCCAGCAAATCCTAGCTCGACGTCGGGAATCTACGCACAGAGGTGCTTATATTAACACATCCTTCGCAGAGATCCTGGTATCTGCGGTATTTTGGTTTATGATCCAATATATCAATTACCCATCCCCTTTTTCCTGTCTCCCCAATTTCACCCTCCTCAATCGAAATACGCTTTTCAGTAATAAAGACTTCTTCATGCAGGCCGCTCAGTCTATCCGCCTTATGAAGGTACTTACTATGCGCTGGCCCATCCATCCATGACGGGTTTATCCAGGCCTCGTCCGACTGTGGATCCATGGTCAATGGTCTATTAGGACTGCGATAGTCCCCCCCTAATTGTAGCGCGGGGTTAAACTCATTATCGAACCCGAACTTCAGTAACTCCCAACTCCTATTACCGCGACCCCATGTTATCATCCCAATTGTGCCGCTCTTCCCAACCGGAAGCTCCAACAAGCGCTTTTCATCATTCCAAGCAATATGGGTCGTCGTCACTGTTGATAATGACACCTGTTCGCTCTCTGTCTTCGCTACCGTATGGATCGGCGACGAGAGATTCCGCAGGTAAAACCCATAGAAGCGCTCTGGTTCCAGGGCCATTCCCCACAGATGCTGCTGCACGAATACATCTCTATACATCAATTTCTCCGCCAGCTCCTCTCTAAAGACAAATTTATCCTCCCCCTCAAGCGCAACGCGCACGTGCTGGCCGGCCTGTGGAAGAAGTCGTAGGAAAATCCCCACGCGACTGTCTGGCACTCCCGCATGCTCGCAGTCTAGTGCCGCAAGATACGTGTCCATAGCCCATGGTAGCATGGGGAGCTGAATTGACAGCCCCAGATTCGTGACAGTATACGGGGTCTTGTTCCAACGCTCATGTGTCACGACGATATCAGCGCACTCCGCAAAGTCAGCTGGGGACCGCGCGAGTAGACCCCGTGCGCATGGCTCATTAGAGCTCCATGCGAACAGCGAGTGATCGGCAGAGTGCTTCATGATCTCCTCTTGCAGGCGAATGAAAGCCCGCTCGCCCTCGCCATATAGCATTGGCGTGTTGACCCCGAACAGCCCAAACAGACAGTACGCAACGTCCTCTGGGACCGTCGTCTCGCGTCCCGCAGCCCAGGACATTCGCCGTGCAATGCTAAACACCGCTAAGTCACCCCCATTTAGTGCATCCATGTCAATCCCTGTCTTAGCCACAATGGCTGTGCCCAACGTTTCCTTCGTTCCGATCTTGCGCCATGCCACGTTGTAGAACTCCACCTTCGCTGGGGCTAGAAGCTCCTGCAGCGTCCATCCACGCGAGAACCAGGCACTACTCGCAAAAGCTGCCGCGCCCGCCTCTACCCCCACGTCGTCATCCTCGACGTCCGAGAGGAAGGCATAGCATACCGCCGCCTCACGGTACCACCGGTACATCGAGTTGATAGCCACCGAAAGCTCCGCGCTACTGCTCTTGTCGATACAGCAGGTGTCTACCCAGGCGTACCCTAGCCCATCGCGAACCGCTAGCGCACATGTCTGGACAATTTTCGCATGGCCGGGCCGCTCAACGGCAGTGCCGTCTTGCATCTCCTGGAGGGAGACCTCACCATCATGCCAGCGGTGGGAGAGGACCGCATAAGGGGGTGCGTGGCCATCGAAAAATATCTCGATAGCTAGTGTGGTAGTGTTTATAAGACGCATTGTGCTAGTTGAGGTGCACAAGGCGTGCGGGAAAAAAAATCTATTTTTGGTTGACGCGGGAGTCTGAAGATATTCACGTTCATAATTGTGGAAACTAATCTAGTAATCGCGGTGAAAATGTTACTCCGCTGCATCGCTTGACAAGAAGGATGGCCGTGTACGCATCAACTCTTGGTGCATAATCATTAAGAATATCATGCTTAGCACAGAGTGTTTGTGTATTATATTATATTTGTATCATAGGTATAGGCACGCAAAACCTCAGGAGTTGTGTAATAATCCCCTTCGCGAATTTGATGTGACTTTCGCCCGATCACCTCGCCTTCGGGTCTAACCAAACCCTTAATTCATAAGATGCCTTCAAGAAACTCTCTCCAAGGCTTTTGGTGATCTTCCACAGCTGTTTGGGGATATAAATAATAACTCAGCCAAGTGCGTACACAATGCACCAGAGGAGCCCGCCGATTGTACCAAATAGCTCCTTCAACACTTTGTAAGATGTCTCCCCAAAGGCTTCCAAACCTCTACCAACCCCCTTCCCAAGCCGTACAGCCGTTCCTGGTAGCTTAAGTAGCTCCTCCTTGCACCATGGACCAAAATCCCTTCGATTCTTCCAGCACCACGCACAGGTCTTTAGGATCGGCTTGACAATAGTATTCTTTGGGATGTCCCACAAAAGGAACTTTGGGACAGACCAGCAAAAGATCTTCAGAAAGTCGAAGATCCTTAAAATAGCCTTTTTGGAGCGTCGCAGCGATTTCCTGTGTGTGTGCTTCCATCTTCGGAACCCTCCTAATCTCCGTAGTGGCAGGTAATCAACCACCTCTTGGTGGCCTCTCTCAGCTGCGAGGCGCAGCGCGGTTTGGCCGTCAGGGGCTACGATAGAGTCATCGCAATGATAGATTTCCATCAACAGCTTCACAAGTACAAGATGGCCTAATGATGCTGCGTGTTGAAGCGGGGTACGGATGACGTGGACAGTTCCCTCGTCACTATCATAGTATTGAGACTGGAATGTGTCAGAAAAGTTACTAAATCAAAATAACAATTGAACTTACAGCAGAACCAAGCCCATCTTTGTCCGCTCCCAGGTCAATGAGCTGCTTTACCACCCGCACATTTATTTTAGTTACGGCTCGTAGCAATGGGGTTTCCTCGGCCCGCTTCGTATTCGGCATAACAATGTTATTCTCGATCAAGAACGCGATCACATCCTCCTTTCCCAGATCAATTCCTAGGAACAAACTTGATACGGCGAAAGCGTTTTCAGTTGCATCCCTCTCCTCCCAGGGCTTTGTCGACGGAGGATAAATCTCGATGTATTGGCGCCAAGTCTCCAGATCCCAAGTTATATCATCGCGGCTTAAAGTTGCGCTGCTGTTCCTTCGGGCGTGGAGAATACTCTCAAGACCAGAAAGTTCTCTGACGTACCCAGGGAGAGATTCTGTCCCAGGCTCATAGTCAGGTGGCGATGGTTCTGCTCCTGGCTCATACTCGGGTGGCCCGGATTCCTGCGATTCTTCCACCACCTCATGATGTGTGACGCTACTCATCTTGTGTTACGGGAGGGTGAAGAAAATGGTCGCTCACGATGCAGTCTCCTCTTTTTATCATCGTGAAGCTGGATTCACATGTGAAATGGGAGAGCTTTAACTCTTAGGGCTGAGTTGTCGTGGCGGTGGCTGGTGTGAGAAATGGCGTTTCTTGGCTTGGTTTCTGCCTGTTACATATTGGCACTAAATTGTTCGTGCCGCCCAAATTTTTGAAAGAGGCCCTTGCATAATTTGAAATTAATATCAACATTTTGATTTCAAAACTTACTGGCTCCTTAAAAGACTGACAATATTATGGCCCTAATTGTTGAAAATCTTGGTTGTATAATAGTTCAACTTAATAGTAGGGGCCAGGGGGTGGTTTCTGGCCCCTACTGAATATTGTGCACGGTCCCTTTTTTGATTATTGGACGGCAGGGGCAGGTTGACACCAAGTCTTAAGCCATAGACGTAGGGTCCATTTCGTTCACCTCGTGATATACTATAGCCAACTTTGACGGTGTGGTGAAAACTCGTCATGACTTTCGATGCCTACGTGACATCTATGAGTAAAGGTGCGCTTACAAAATACAGCGCGGAGGCTTGCGCCGCGGATTTCGTGAGGGGAGGACTAATGGTTCCCCACTTATCCTCCGTCTCCCACTGTTTCTCCACCTCCGCTCCGGCGCCCTTCCTCAACAACACATGTGCCAAGTCCATCGACATTACTCCCAGTCCCCATGTCTTCACCGGTAGGATTGCGAACTGATGGGCCAGGCCGAATTGCGGCACTGCTTTCTTCCACAGAAACAATTCAAAACTCGAGCGGAGACGTACAGCGCGCTCAAAAACGCGCAAGGAAAAAACAATCATTCACTTGCAGCTGGAATGATTGTCGGCGTGTCTTTGGAAAGTTTGAGCACCTTCAACGACACCAGCGTAGCCGTAAGCTTTCACGGTGCATATCTGGTAATTTACTAAAACTTGATTCCAGATGCCGGTGATGTTCGGTATGAGTGTCCGATATGCAAAAAGCGCTTCGTCCGAAGGTGAGTGCCTCATTCGGAGTCTTAGCACAAGATAGCTAAAATTATTTTTAAGCGATGTCATGGCAAGGCATACTACCATTCATGAACAGGAGTCAACCCTGAAGAAGCCCCGCAAAGTGTCATGGTAAAACTGCTCCCTAGCGCGAATTTCCACTGCTAATATTATGCTGCAGCATATCATGTGCCACTTTGAAAGTTCGTTGCGACGGCCGGCCTGGTAGCTCTTGTATGCGGTGTCAAACATCAAAACTGGCATGTACGTACAGAAATTTGAAGAAGGCACCATTGGCAAACTGTGACCCATCTACATCCGGTACTTCTCCGGCTTCCCCAACCTCGATCGATGGTGTTGCGACGTCCAACTTCGAGGAGCCAGTAGACAACGCTGCCTCCCGGATAGATTATGGATTAACCCCTCCGGTGCTCGATATCAATTCTTCAGGCCAAACAAGCGCAGCCTATCAGACTTTAGATGACGGTTTTACCGCGTTTTCGCCATTGCCAGTTTCTTGTAGGGCGACTTTTCTCCTTTTTATAACTGTGCTAATCCAATAATGGTAGATGACTTCTCTAGTCTTCCTCTGGAATCACTCTATGGCTTTGTTATGGACTCGTCAGACAGCTATCTTGGCTGGGGAATGGATAGCACTGAATTGGACCATATGAATACACTAAACACTCATGCTCCGAATTCCCCCCCTGCAAATTGGTTTCCAACTAATTCCTTCGACTCGGCCAGGTTTATAATTCAGGAGCCAGAGTACAATGGAGAACCCATTCCCGTTGCTCCAGTCCCTTCACAGTCATGTGCGCGAGATTCACAGCCTGCGGACAGTCCCTGGGTGAGTCATTTTGTTCCGCAGTATCATGCAATACTAATTGTTCTATAGCCCCATGTATACAAACCAAATACAGCGGACAGCCAGCTAAATCTCCCGTCTGTATTGCAGAGGCCCCGACCAACTCTCCATGGGACGCACTTCGACCGTGTAGGGGACTCTACTCGCGAGGCAATTCTATCGTTAATCAGTATATCGCACCAACCTCACTGGCCAGTTGTCGATGTCGCAGCTTTCCCATCAACCCAAACACTTTCGGTTTGTATTAATCTCTACTTTCAACATTTCCACGAAACTCTACCTATTCTTCGGCGATCGAGTTTCAGAGTAGCAGAGACGGCCCCAGTTCTCCTGCTAGCTATGGCTGCCATAGGCGCAATGTATTCGACGGATGGGCTGTCTGGACTTGCTG
This sequence comes from Pseudogymnoascus sp. BL308, assembly GCA_001630595.1. Lineage (NCBI taxonomy): Eukaryota > Fungi > Ascomycota > Leotiomycetes > Thelebolales > Thelebolaceae > Pseudogymnoascus > Pseudogymnoascus sp. BL308. The sequence continues at coordinate 33,057 of LMYD01000011.1, read as the reverse complement.
TAGCCATGAACGAACTAACTAGGAGGTCTATTTCTTTTATGAGAGAGAATGATCGACGTGTTATGTTTGATACGTCAATCATCAAGGCTTGGCTTTTACAGTCTGTCTTTGGGTTGTTCTGTGGATCACGAATGCTTTATCAACATGCGGAAATAAGTCGAGGTGGCCTTGTTACAGCAGCTAGAAGAATGCATCTTCTTCGGCCAAGCTTATCATTTGTTGAGGAGATCGAGCGGCGACGTGTGACTGCTACTTCAGAAGAGCTCCGTCAAGCACGTGCAGATGATGAGGAGAGGCGTCGTCTTGGATGGGGCATCTACGTAAGCTTTTTACTAGCACCAACCAGACCAGTCTGACTTCCATTTAGCTTTATGACATGCAAATCTCCTGTCTACTTAATATCGCGCCGCTGTTTGCGGTTGGAGAGGTTAATATGCCACTTCCAAGTTCAGAGGAAATATGGAACGCTCCCACATTTAGCACTAGCTTGGAATCGGAGCTGGTACTATCTAATTCTTCGAACTTTCGTGTTATTATGAGCTCTCTAATTGTAGATGGAAAGCTGTCACAACCTTTGAACCCATTTGGGTTTTCTCTAGTTGCTCATACGCTATATAGACTATGCACAGATGCCAGCGAACATCACTGGATAACCTCTGAGCCTTGGGCGCCAACAGATTCTCAATACCGGCTAACATTCTCATCCAACTTTAAGCAGTAAGTTGAAGAAGCTGCTTAATGGACCCGTTTCTTACTGACTGGTCTGTAGGAACCCACAGGAGCTATTGGACCAGCTGTCCGCGTCATGCTATTCCCTGTCATACATGCCTAACTCGCTTATTGTAAGCGTGTCAGCCCTCTCGCATCATGGTCACATTCAATTTACATGGCCTGGTTTTCTTCATAATATAAAGGTTGCCGCTGGTAAGTCTGGGACAGAAAGAAGCAAAGCAGATGCAAGGTTGTGGCTCTCAACGCGAATATCCGAAGACCAGCTTAATGCGCGGTCGATTCTTGTCCATGCCGGACAGCTAAGCGCACTTCTTATGCGATTTACTTTTGAGTGGGTTAGTCCTGTGACTATCGAAGCGTAAGCTAACGCGATGCCATGGCAGTACTCCGTCTGAGTCGGTTTGGATATTTGATGCGGCTCTCACATTTTGGGCCATAATAAAATTCGGAAACGGCCTGGGTGGCTCATTAGCCGCTCAAACTCGGACTGCAGTTACCTGTAGGTTATATTCACCTTCTAAAAATCCTCACTGACAACTTGAAGGGTCTGGCTCTAATGAGGTGGACGGCTGGATCCGAAATGGAGGCCCAGTATCATTTCAAGGTATTGGCGACTTATCGGAACTCAGCGCCCCTAGAGTTCTATCTGTTTTTAGCGAAAGGCTGGAAAATATGCCGTGGGGGATCGCGGACAGATTTAGACACGTTTTGGTAAATCTAAGTAAAGAGTAAAGAGTATAGGCCGTACAATATGTACCGTACTTTATGTATAATCGATCCCATGGGTTATCCGCGATATACAAGCTAGGGCTATCTTAATGTGCATGTAGTTTGTGGTGATTGACCCTACAACGCGATGAATAATTACATGGAGTAGTAGTAGCAAAGTTCCAACAGCGTCGTGTACTGCGATAACGCGAAGTGGGGGTGGGTCTCTCCACATAGTCTCCGGCGAGTTCGGAGCTACCCCGCGATATTAAATATTTTAAATACCCGTGCTAGCCATCACCAAACATCGCACACTCTCAAGGTCAATTAAGTTATTATTTCACCATGTCAGTCCCAGACCAATTTAAGTTGAATACGGGAGCATCCATCCCATCCATCGGATTGGGTAGGGGAGCCATATCCCACTGTACGGCCCCCGCTGACTCTTCATGTAGGCACATGGCAGGCCAAGCCTGGGGAAGTCGGCAATGCCGTTCTCCATGCTCTCAAGTCCGGATATAAACATCTTGACTGCGCTTTGATCTACCAGAACGGTTAGTTAGGTGATCTTAGGCTATGAATCGCGCTGATGTTTTCACCAGAGAAGGAAGTTGGCGATGCAATCAAGAGCTCTGGAGTACCACGGAAGGATATTTTCATCACCAGCAAAGTGTTAGTATTGTCCATTTATTTTGCATGCTCTTAGCTGACCCTGATGTCTTAGATGGAATACCCAGCAAAATTGTGTTGCCGAAGGCCTGAAGCAGTCTTTGGAGGCGCTCCAGACCGACTATCTTGATTTATACTTGATCCACTGGCCAGTGTAAGTCATGTTCGTGTGGCTATCATTATATCATTAACGCTAAATTATAATAGCCGACTTGTGCCAAACGAGACCTCCGCTCTCTTTCCCACAAATGAAGACGGGAGTCGTTCAGTCGACAGCTCTTGGAATCAACAGGACACATGGAAACAGATGGAAGAAGTGTATAAATCAGGTTAGTCTGGCTTCTTTTCTCGCCTGCAATAGTTAACGCCCTATAGGCAAGGTCAAGGCAATCGGTATCTCGAACTGGAGCATACCATACCTTGAACACTTAAGCAAGACTTGGACTGTTGTCCCAGCAGTGAACCAGGTGCGTTTAAAACATAATAAGGCTAAAATCTATATTAATTATGTTTGTATAGGTTGAGCTTCACCCATACAACTCCCAACACCAACTTAAAAAGTGGTGCGAAGACAGAGGAATTCTCCTACAGGCTTACTGCCCTCTTGGCTCAACTAGTATGTTTAATCCACTTGTCTCACTTCGAAACTAACGTGTTGTAGGCTCTCCTCTTCTTGCTGACCCTCAAATTGTTGATATGGCAGCAAAATACAAGGTGACTCCTGCGACAATTTTAATTTCATACCAGGTTAATAGGGGCTGCATCGTGCTTCCAAAATCTGTCACTCCAAGCCGCATTGAGGAAAATCTCAAGGTTATACAAATTGCTAAAGAAGACATGGGCGTTCTTGAGTCTATGGCCTCCAACGGCAAGCAACAGCGTGTCAACACGCCTTTATGGGGACATGACTTGGTAAGTTAATATTATCTGCTTAAGTACTGTGCTTACGTTATTTTTTTTAGGGATTTGATGATTGGTATGGTCCTGGCAATAAGAATGCACCCAAGAAGTAGTTTATTAGATAATTGAAATCGATGATACTATTTGAACAAATTATCTTAATTTATCTGCCTCGTAGATCGCGCGCGTACTTAACCGGCTGCTGGATGATGAGCAGGCTGTCACAGCTTAAGGTTGGCAACGACAATTAGTTGTTGGGGCACCGGTGGCATTCATGTAGGTCGCAACAGCAGGGATAATGGCCGATGTAATCGTAGTGCCACGGAGGTGGAGGAGAGTGGGATAGATGCGGCAGATGTAGGTCGTTACCAGAACGGTAGCAATTGCAGCCGAGAACATTCATGGCATTGTCGATGTATACAAATGATCAAAAGAGATTCAAAGTAAGCTCCATCGTCATGTGGAGAACCCGGGCCTAAAGTGCGCAAATGCACACAATAATCGACACGAAATGCGGGGAATGCGGGGAAGACCTTCGTTAACTGTGTGAAATTTTCCCCACCGGGCAACGCAACCACTACTATACCGCTGTGGTCTAGAGCCTACAGTTTACTGCACCCCACATTCTCCACACTATGACTACTATGGAGTAGATATATATATCTTGACAGAGCCGTCAACCACAATGGCCATTTCCAACAGCGCATTTACCATCACGTTCGATATGTCTAAGGAGACTGTCACTCACCACGAGCTTGCCTCGACACAGATCATGACGCCGTTTGTAGAGAATACAGAGTTGGAGAAAAGGTATTATATGCAGGAAGCGTGATGAGAAATCAAATGCTTATAAGTCTACAGAATTCTTCGGAAGGTCGACCTTCGCCTGATTCCGGCTTTGTTTATTATGGTGAGTTTCTCGCACACGGGATGGCCGACGTTGCGCTGACGCCCTCCTTTATAGTATATTCTCAATTGTAAGGAATATAGACCCCATTTGATAGAATTAAAGGTTGACTAACTTCTTCTTGAAAGACCTTGATCGAAACAAGTATGTATTGGTATTACTGCTGCAAGGCCCTTACCTAACTTTTCCATAGTATCGGAAATGCGAAAGAAGCTGGAATGGAAAAAGACTTGCAGCTCTCTTCCTCCGACTACTCTCTCGCTCTTTCCATTTTTTTCGTTGGATATCTCCTTCTAGAAGTCCCCAGCAACATGATACTCAGCAGGACGAGGCCTAGCCTGTATCTCCCCTCTCTGATGGTAAGACTTCCTTTCTTTTCCCTTGAGATATAACACATACTAAAATAACCTAGTTGACCTGGGGCTGCCTCGTGTGAGTTAAAAGCTCCAATCATCTATAGATATAGCGCGGTATTTCTAACAGGAAGAACAGAATAGCTTATGTTGGCGTAAACTCTAAGGGGGCTCTTGTTGGACTACGGTTCTGCCTTGGTCTCGTGGAAGCTGGATTTTTTGTAAGCATCCTGTTGTGATACCTCTATCAAATGCTTACCAAGAACTAGCCTGGGGTACTTCTTTTTATGAGCAATTGGTACAAGAAGACAGAGCTAGCTCGTCGCTTCTCAATTTTTTATTGCGCCTCACTTGTATCAGGAGCCGTTGGTGGCCTCATTGGTTAGTAGGAAGTCATCAGCCCAGCAGTCCATATCTGACGCGCTCTTAGCCGGCTTGATTGTGGATCATATGCAGAACCGGGGGAATCTGCCTGCTTGGAAGTGGCTATTCCTAAGTCAGTACAAACGCTCTACTCAATGTTATTCCGTGCTAATACTAGTTCAGTTGAGGGTCTTCTTACTATAGGATGTGCAATCATCGCAATGTAAGTTCATTTAATAAAACTCGTTAGCAAGGAACTGACCGCCGTGGAGGTTCATCCTTCCCGATTTCCCTGCTACAACGAAGTGGCTCACAGAGGAAGAGCGAGAGTACGCCATTTGCCGTTTGGAGGAGGACAATAACTCCAGTCAAGCTCAAGGAATTACTCACCTTCAGAGCTTTTTGTATGCTGTTAGAGATTGGAGGTGAGTATTTTCGGAGACAACATAACATTCCCTCTAATTCTAGCGTAGGACTTGGTTATTCATGGTTGCCCAAAGTTTATGCACCTGCGCTGGGACAATAACTTACTTTATTCCAACCTTAATGGCAAGTCTGGGTTACACCGGCAACAAGATTCAATATGTATGTTTCTTCCGTCTTTCCTTAATATGCCATACTAACTGGGATTCAGATGACAATTCCAATATGTAAGTACTATGGTACTTAACTGTTACTCCTCTAACCAAAAACATAGACTGTGTTGCGCTCGTCATAGTTCTCATCTGCTGCTTCTCGTCAGACCTTCAGAATGAGCGACCTAAACATATTATGGTCATGGCTCTTATATCGACCATTTCCTTGATTATCGTCGCAGCGATTGAGGACCCAAAAGCCCGATACGTATTTTTGGCATTTGGTAAGTGACTTTAATAGTTGTTGGAGCATTATTGACCTCTACGATTTAGGAGCTGCCGGCATATGGTGTTGCAGTCCGTTGACTCTTAGCTACCTGTCGAACATAATTTGTCGTCCTATGGAAAAACGTGCTGTCAGTATTGGTATTGTCAAGTAAGTCTCAAATCTATGTTTGGCTACGTCAGCTAATGTATTATGCAGTGCCCTGGCAAACTTATCCTCTATATAGTAAGTGTATTTTTCGATATTTTCTGTGAGACTTGCGCTAACCAATATGTCTGTAGTGGATCGTATATTTGGCCATCTAGTAGCGCCCCAAAGTATATTCCTGGTTTTTCCGTCAGTATCGCTCTAATGGCATGTTGTATTGCCAGTTCTTTCGCCCTTATGACACTTACCAAGAAGTATCCGTATGAGTTAACAAAAGATGGTGGCGTCAACGATTCGGCACAGTTCACGAAGGCTGAAAAACTTGGAGAGGTATAAAAATGACTTGATTTATTCTCCTCTCACAGAGGACATTATTGATACAGAGCTAAAACATAGTATGGCAGACCCGAAATATGGGTAGTGGTGGTAGTAATATGATAAATTGACAAATACTTCATTCTTATAAAACACATTCTGTACAATTTAAAAATTATCTCTATCTTATGACAGCACAGTCGGAACACGCACGATATCATTACATAATTCAGCAAAAGCTATAGTAGAAATTGGACTTGTAGTACCTACTTAAATCCTTGATATGGTGGTACGGAAGGTGACTTTTTCTTGTTTGGAAATTTTGTGGTGCCATCCTTATGAAAGTGTCCCATCCCTACTCTTGTCCACGCTTCGCTGAGAATCTGGACAAGTTGAGGAGAGGAATGACCTTCTGAAGGTCGGTTGAGTCCTTGCGTGATTTATGGAGCTCTATTAATTGTATCCCGATTTGCCTGAGGCATTAGATAATTTTGATTGAATCTGTCTCAGCACTGAAGAGAGTGTAGAATACAGATCTTAAATACCGAATATAATTTCTAGTCTTGACAATCACCTATGATTCGCACAGTTTCAAAGATAGGACATTGACCACACCAGTGGCTACGTTGGTATTATAGGCGCTATATGGTTCCAGTGTCAAATTGGGAATCATACCAGTGCAAAGATATTATCGTCGGCGGGTAAAAAAACGAGGAGCAACTACAATATCGACCCGAATTTCGTTATCCAGGAGTTATGCCAGGAAATGTTTAGTTCGAACTACTAACGTAGCCATGGGTCCTCAAGTAACTGCTTAGCTGTGGCGCGTTCTTCTGGCAGCCACTTAAGCATTGACTTCATGAACCGAATAAACAACCGCTTCTCTTCTCCAGGGAGTCGCTTCTCTAGACTATTTAGGGAAAGCAGCGGCACAACTGCTTCTTCACTGGCAATCTAGGTGCCTACATGTGAGTCAGTGAGTCCAAATTCAGTGGTGGGACCAACAGAACATCCAACACGGAGACAAAGCACTTACCGTCCGGATTAAAGCACTGCCCCGTCGTCTCACTGCGTCCAACAAATTCGCTCGGCGGTGGGCCAATCAATGCTACCATAAGCGCAAAATGCTTGAACGGGTCGTGATGGCCTCTCGCGTCAAATACGTCCCCAAACAGGTGCATTCCTTCGAACAGGTCCCCAACCTACCAAGTGATCAGTGAGGCTATGCGTTATTGGAGAGCGGCGAAAGCGCTGTACTCACTATTCCCGCCAGATTCCAAATGTCTGCCGCACTCCCCCATGGCATGTCAAACATGACCTCTGGCGCACGGTAAACATGCGGGTGCACAAACGGGTTGGAACCCTGTGTCGCTCCTATTCGTGATTCGTCAAAGTCACATAGAGTTGGGAGTCCATAACCTTTTACTTTAGCAGGTCGCCTGAACTTTCGGCTCATATAGATAATATGCGACTGGTTAACTTGCTTGCTGGGGCTGGGATTTTCGGATTCCGCTCTCGCAAAATCCTCTAACATGCCATTGTCCTCTATATCGAGCATCAGGTTGTCGGTTGTTAGGTCTGGTTCTAGTTACTATTAAATCCCCTGTATGATGTAAATGCCAGGCATGGTACCGGCATGAATTACTCCTGCTTCGGCGTCCAAGAAATCCAGGGCTAATAAAAGGCGCTGGATCGTCATTTTGAGAAGTGGTAGATCAAATGGCCGCGTGTTTAGCCCCTTCATTTCAAAAAGCGTCATATGCATTGGCTGAAGCACAATACAGCGGTGCCTACCCATAGGCCCTTGGAGATCAAATGAATCGTGGAGTTCACGGATTAACGCCTGTCCTGGATGCGGAGAATTAACTTTCGCCAAGTGCTCGTAAATCTTCACCTCGCAATCGGTTGCGGTAGGGAATTTAGGTAGTGATGTAGACACCTTTAATACCCTGTAGTGTTTATCCCTGAGAGCGAGTTATTAGGGGGGGAATTATCAGACTTGTCGCAAAAGGGGCTCGCACTAGAGATCCCGACATAGTCAACTTGTTGAGTTCGCGCCATAGCCAAGTTTTCCCGCAACCTCATATCTAGCCTTGTATACTTCCCCAATATGGACCGGGTAGTAATGATCAGGTTTATAGTAAGGCAGAGTTTCTTCCTCGAGAGGAATCTCTAGTGGCAGAGACACGTATGAAATGGTTTTTCTTGACGATGATGGCTGTCGCCGAAGGATGTTTCTCCACGCGTTCGGGCGTGTTGCCATGTCGGCCGTTTTGTGAGACTTGCCCTCGGTGATGCTCCTGAAGTTGAGGTTTAAGCTACGACAAATAATGTGGAATAGACCAAAATCAACAAGTGGACTATCTGTTGGGAGTAATTCTACGGTGCTGGGATGTAGGGCCAATAATGTATGTAAATCCCCGATCACCGTAATTAGTCCCGGGCGCACCAGAACAGAACGCTTCACAGTAATACAGTATGTAGAATAAATGAATCAATTGAATTACTCTACTATCCTACGGGCCTACGTATCTTATTTGTAGGTAATGGGGGAAGTCCGAATACCCCGTATAGCTAAGGGGTAATCACCTGAACCGTGTAGGGTTTCGGTGGCTGCTTCAGATCTGCGCCACCGTCCAGCATGGGAGTCGGACGGTCGCCTTGGGAAACACGGCTTTCTCAGGGCCAAACGGCCACCGTATCCCAAGGTCCGTGTCCACCTTCCCCCATCTAACACTATCGAGTCCAAATTACAGTCACATGACTATGTAAGTGGTATCACGTGGTATGACCAGATTTACTTGGCAAGACCATCGAGGCTGATCAAACGAAGTATGGCAATCACCCATTTTCGACTTGCGATCACAAAGTCTAGTAATTTATCGTGACCCGATCGTTACTCACCAGATACCAGGATCGCTAAAGTACTCGGCTAGATCTATTACACCTCCAGACAAGTTGAACAAGACGCCAATGTCGCTCGGTCGGGGAAGGTGAGGATGTGACCATGAGGGAGGATCTGGACTGTTGTGTGGACTGGGTGATGTGGACAGTGGGGGGAGACTAGTGTGAGGTGGACTGGTGGGATGTGAAGGTGGACATGTCTCAGCCTTGGGAACTAATCTGTGCCGCGGCTTGCGTTGTATTCGTTGAAGTGGACAATGGGGACCAAACTCCACCTGGCGCGACAGCCGACTCCGCATTCTGAAGGTTGTAGGGTGGACGTCTGTGGATACGCCGAAAGTGAGGTTGACTGTATCCGTCATGATCGTGGGTTCCTGGGCTAGGTCCAATCGACATGGCATTGTAGATATTCATGGTGAAGTCTCGCTATGTTATAAGCCCCGTACATTCCAGTTGCCCTTACTCTCGTATGCCATTACCATTCCTTCTACAGGGTTACTTACGAGGCTATACCGTTACGCAGTCTTTCTCATTCTCAAACGTTACACAATGGCCACTGTCGATATACCTGTAGTTTTAGCTACCAACCTTTCGGAGCATGCGACGACCCCTACAATGCACAAGGATGCCCCACCTAGGCAAGCAGCAACTGAGACGCCACCATCAGAACCGATCTTAAAGCAGCTTACAATAGAAGAAAAAGTCCAATTGCTATCCGGCACAGATTTCGTAAGCACTGGAGCTGTTGCTCGCGTTGGTATTCCGGGATTGAAGGTTGGTCTAGATACAGGTACCTCCAGACATGATATCCGCTGACAATTCTGCTCTCACAGCTTGTCGATACTGTGAATGGCGTCAAAGGCAGCGATCTTCACAATGGAACTTCGACACTATGCTTCCCCAGTACGGCATGCTTAGGAGCAACTTGGAACCGGGGACTGATGACTCTCATGGGAAAAAAGTTGGCGGCGCAAGCAAAGTCCAAATCTGCCCAAGTGATTCTAGGACCTTCCATGAATATGCATCGTGATCCTCGTGGAGGCCGAAACTTCGAATTTTTCAGTGAAGATCCGTTACTTACAGGAGAGCTTGCTGCAGCACTGGTAAATTCCATTCAATTGGAAGGAGTTGGTGCGTGTCCGAAGCATTTCGTGGGCAACGAGTGTGAGACAAAGAGGAGGGTACAAGATGTTGCCGAATCCTTGGACGGGAGGGCGATGAGAGAGATCTACCTGGCACCTTTCCAGATAATGCTTCGCAGCTCCGATCCTATGGCTCTCATGACAGCGTAAGACACCTCTAATTCTGGGTATGAAGGAGTTTGCTAATCCTGGACAAGATACAACAAAGTTGATGGCGTATATTGCTGCGAAAATATCCCGTTGCTACAAGATATCCTTCGAGGCGAATGGGGATATAGAGGCTGTGTCATGTCCGATTGGTACGGAACCCACTCTGAGATTGCAGCTCTTCAAGCAGGTCTAGATCTGGAAATGCCAGGCCCATCCGTTTATCGGGGCGCATCGCTGGTTGAAAATGTCCAGAACGGAATAGTGGATGAAAAGCTAGTAGATCAGCGGGCCGCGAACGTCCTGCGACTGATTGAACGAACTGTAGAAAGTCACTCGACGGAACCGGAAAAGTCTCTTGATGATGAAGCAGGGAACTGCTTGGCCAAAGAGATTGGGACAGAAGGTATCGTTCTGCTACAGAATAGGAAGTCAGTGTTGCCTCTACAGAAAACTCAGAAGCTGGCTGTGATCGGATCCGCTGCAACTGCTCCGCCAATATCTGGAGGTGGTAGTGCAGCTGCGCCGCCTCAGTATCTCCAGCGGCCGATTGATTCGATTACAGCAATACATTCAGATCCAGAATTGGTGAAGGGTTCTGGGGGTGTGAAGGTACATGCTACCATTCCAATCTGTGCCGAAGAGCATATGTTCGCTCGAAATGGCGAGCATGGCATTGATGTGAGCTATTTCAACGATGGGGTTGAGATGCCAATTACCGAAGAATTTCAAAAAATTCCTCAGGTTGTCATGCTCGGTCGGATCAAACCAGGCTTGAAGGCAGACGCATTTCATTATGAGATGTCCACTACTCTTATCCCCACCACTTCTGGGTTACATACTATAGGAATTCAGGCTACTGGTTCTTTTGTTCTTAAGGTCAATGGGAAAGATGTAAGTATAGCCACGTATATCTTCTTTCAACTAGCTAACACTTCATTCTAGGTTCTATCCGAGATAGTTTCTGGAGTCTCAGTTGAAGATTTTCTCTTCAAGCCGACACGCCTTGAAATTCGCCACCAAATCGCAATGAAGGCAGGCGTACCCTACTTCCTAAATCTGGCAGTCCAACCGCATCAACCAGCATCAATGAAAGGCGAGCCATTAGTACATTCAGCCAAGCTCTGCTATATAGAGGAGTATTCTGATTTTGAACTAATCTCTGAAGCTGTAACCGTTGCAGAGAATGCGGATACAACCATCATATTCGCAGGCCGAGATTCGGAATATGAATCGGAAGGATACGATATGCCTGAAATCACTCTCCCTGCCAACCAAGTGAAGATGATCAAAGCAGTGGCAGCCGCGAGTCGGAGAAGTGTGCTTATACTCCATTGCGGAAATCCAATCGACGTGCGAGACTTCATTGACGACGTTGACGCAATTATCTGCGGCCATTTCTTGGGCCAAGAAGGGGGAAATGCTCTCGCCGAGGTTTTGTACGGCAAGGTGAACCCAAGTGGCAAGCTTGCTGTAACTTGGCCCAAAAAGTTGGAGGATACACCCTCATATCAATCTTTCCCAGCTGTGGAAACCACTCGGGGATGGGAGATTTCTTGTGGTGAGGGAGTAGGAGTGGGATACCGTCATAACTGGGTTACTCCACCTCAGTTTGCCTTTGGGTTCGGATTATCATACACGTCGTTTGAACTTTCATCTCTCAAAGTTACCAGACCCACCACGGGAACCGCTGTTGGCGACAACGAAGTCATAGTGGAGGTAGTCTTATCCAACATTGGGCCCGTCAGTGGTGCGGAGGTGGTGCAAGTATATGTCGAGGATGTGGCCTCGTCTATCCCACGACCATCTCGAGAACTGAAGGCTTTCGATAAAATTCACCTCAAGCCACAAACATCGGAGACTATCAGATTTTGCATTAAAGAGAAGCATGCCTTCAGCTATTGGAACGAAGAGGCCAGATGCTGGCGTGCGGAGGCGGGTGAGTTTAGAATACACGTTGGCGATTTGGTCGCGCAAGTTCATCTTGAACACGACTTGTCTTGGGGCGGGCTGTAGGTGTTAGATCCACAAGAACTGCTTTAAATTACTGTATTTATGTTTCTATTTTTAGACCTCTAAACTAAGAGTGTATATATTCAAAAAATTAGATACAATTGTTACCATCTAATGTTGCTACATTACGCAAAGCACTTTGTAAGAATGCAACTCAAGCAAGTCTAATTTCAAGTTGTATACACATGGCTTACTGTTGGCAGTACTATTTCCAAGGATTTGAAGCAGCTGGAGCAACTATCTTAATATGACTGCCCGATAAAGCGTAACATATCATATTCTTCGTTTAGTATTATAATTAAACGCCTAATAAATTCATTTCTGCATCACAATTAGGATATGTTCTTTAAAATTATATACACATCATCAAATAATACGGAGTAAGTAAGATCAGAGTATCATTATTCTATTCTACTATAAAGCGGCCTTTACTATACCAACAACTATTTCTACGTCGTTTCCCTGAATAACCAACGCCCCATTTATACACGTGTTCTTTTCAGAAGAGTCTAATCGCCAACCATGGGGCGGAGTTACCTCACAATGAGTTCCTCTCGGAACCGTTACCCGAATATGACCTTTACTTTGTCCATCGTGTATTCTTAATGACATCTGTATGATGCCTGCCACTGTTTTTAGAGTAACATCAACCTCTGACAGCCCAGCGAGCAGCGGCTTAACGCACCATCTCTTCCACCCCGGCTCAAGTGGCATTAAACCACCGAGATATTGAGGTAAAAGAAATGTTGGCCAAGTTGACCAACCATGAGCAAGCGAAGTATCGTGTCCAAATGGCGTGCCGTCGGATTTCATTGCTTCCCAGTGTGCGCCAGAATAATTGGCGTTAGATGGGTCCGCCATCATGCCCCAGACGTGCTTGATAAGTCTGATTGCCGCCTCAGGATCATTGTCAATGAAATGAGCCTCTGCTGCAAAACCTGTAGCATAAGGACTGATAATCTTAATCCTATCCCAACCTTCGATGCCCTGGTAAGCGGTCGGGTTTCCAGTATAGTCAGGTATTAACCGGTCTGACTTGGGTGGTACAATACCAGTCGAAACAGCGTAGGCGTTCACATCTTGGCAGATACCCAATGGGTTCGATGTGCAACTCATCTTCATCACTTGTCCTTTCTCGCTCCACAGATGCTCCTCGATGCTGGGTTTTAACAGTTCTAAACGGTTTGTATAGGAATCGGCCTTGTGAAGTACGCCGCTCATTCTTGCCATCGAGGTCAACGCCTCATAATACGCCAAATTTATCTTTGTAGAAGCTCCAAAGATAGGACCACCCATGGGGAACCAGTCCACTGAAAAAGAGTCAGCAAATCAATAAACTTGTGGGAGGGTCTGTGGCCCACTTGAAAGCGGTGGCGGGGCAACAACCAAGCCCCGTCTGTCTAGAAACGTCTCGGTGAATTGCAAAAGCTTCTCTAACTTATGCCAGACCTCACGAACAATACTCTCGTCACCAGTGTGAAGCCAATAGTCCTTGATTGCTGTTATTAACAACAGTGAATAACTCAGAGAGTAAAATTTGTCAGTTGGTGGCTCAGTATTTTCTTCATGAAGAGGTGCTTGCGCTGGGGAAAGATTTCCCAAATACCCGTCGGACGTCTGATGGCTTGTCAGGAGGTCAATGCTACCCCGAATGGCCTCAAAACGGCCTGTTGAATAACAAAGTGACCGTCCCATGACGTAGAGGTCCCCCCCAAATACAGCTCGATCTCTTTTTGCACCATCCAAAGTACAGGCAACCTGATTTGTGCCAACGGCAAAATCAATCATTGTGCGCTGCTTGTTTTCCTGAAGGAGGTTGTTCTCGTATAGGATCTTCCCATCCTTGGCGGCAACGATTAAATTGCGGTACAGAGCTGTATAGGAAGAGGGACCACCAAATGCGATTGACCCAGTATTGTTTGGAGAACCTCCTAGGATAGGATGGATATTCAGATCGTCCAGTGTCGCAACCATGTCGCCATCTACTTCTAGCGCTACAGAAGCGCCAATAGTGGAGACCCTGACAGAAATCCAGTTGCCTAGATTTTTATCCCCGAGGCTCCATGATCCCCGGGGTGTGCTTGGAAAAACACTGTTGACGTGAGATAACCCCTCGAATGCAGTAATCAAGCGTTTTTCAAGATCCAGACAGAATATCAGTCCATTTGCAACCATATGAATTCCCCAGCTTGCACCCGACTGCTCTATTAGAACATCAAACTTGACTGTTATATCAGTCCAGCGTGTGCCTTGTCTGCAAGGTGCCCAATGTTGACCAAAGACTCTCGTACCTCTTTCCGTGACTTCCCAACTTGGAAGGGTTTCTCCTGCTGCCATTGTACACATCTCGACTGTCCTGACCCCATTGTTGTAAATATTGTTCAATGCTTCATCCGAGCATCTGAATGAAGAGGATATTGCTGGTGTTCTCTGACGTAAGTCACGGAATCCAATGACTGAGAATTTGACAGTGGAGTTGGGTGTCCGTAAGATGACCCTCTGGTACCTTTGTGACTGTTGAGTATACCTGGCCTCTAGTCTTGTAGGCGCATCGGAAGTCTTGAGTTTATAACCTTCCCGACGGTATGTGTTCATGGCGTTTGAGAATAAGAAAAATGGCCCATCACCTATCATTATTAGTCTCGTCAGTCGGATCAATTCAACCCTTGCGTACCTTGCTCGTTATCAATGCCCTCCCGGGTCTCGCTATATACAACATCAAACTCCACTGTCTCGTTTTCACTGGTCGCCGCTGATATTTCGAAAACAGGTACACCCCCTTCACATCGTCCGTAGTCCAGGATGATATCTCCAGAGGATTCGTCGACAGTGGATATCGAGATTGGCGAGTACACCTCCCCAGTGAGGAAACCATAACGCTTTTGAAAAATGGCGCATACCACTAAGCCATCATCTCTTTGGGTCACTGACCAGAAGGAGGAAATATGTGTTAGAAATTCTTGAGAACAAAGCGCTACTCGGTTGAGCAATGCGGTGAGAGGCGATGATTTGAGGTCATGTTGGGTGATCAAATAAGAGGCCATTCTTGCCTGACCTTTGGTGTGATAGTCCCACCAACCGGGCTGGAATTAATCTTACAATACCTTCAATTCATACTACGACTCAGGCGTTGTTTAACTATATATTGTGAAACTTTTGAGAAGGGGAGTTTCGAGCTGTTCAACTATACTGTGTATGGCAGGCCTGGCTTCGCTCGTGGTGGTAATGCGATAGATTAACTGGGGTCACTATGGGTCTATTTTCGGGAGCCGAACGTGATTGGCACGGAACATCCTCGGAACAACTGGCGGACCCTGGGGAGCCCATAACCCCGGTTAGTGCGAGGGGGAAATGTCCACTGCACTATAAGTCACAACCAATCGCCACATGTCCACTTCCCACTGTCCACCTTCATAGACAAACACATTCACCCCTTACTCTCATCCTCGCTGGCCTGCCAAACCACTACACAAGTGGACAAGAACGGTGACCACATCGCAAAGAGGACCGACAATGCCACCAGTATCTCTAGCATTGGGCATCTCGACACCACCAACGACCTCTTTCGTCTGTTCGCAATGCCAGAAGAGCTTCAGTCGGAGAGAAAATCTTTCCCGGCATCTTAGAACACGTAGGTAGAGATTTTGTGACGCTCGCTGTATTAAAACATTATTTTCTGTCTCTGTCTTCTCCTTTTTTTTCCAGATTGATGCAGTCCGAGGGCATGCGATACAGCACTAGGGTCATACCTGTTAGCTCAAAGATATATTGCATGCATAGAATGCGGACAACAACTGATTAATGGAGCCTCATAGACCGGTCGATAAATACACATACATGTTCCATATGCTCCAAAACCTTCACGAGAAGCGATATTCTAAAGCGGCATGAAGCATTACACCTACGGAATAATGATATTACAAATGCGGTCGGCGAATGTACCAGAGTCAGTAAAAGAAGGAAAAGGGGTCCGACAGAAACAATCAGTAGCTCCTACCTGAGCACAACGCCCGAAACTCACGTTTCTCCGTCCGATGCTACACTTCTTAGACAGGCCCATTCTCCATACGTTCTGCAACATGGCACCGACAATAGCTCAAGTCAACCCATTCAAGCCGCCCATTCCGACATTACGCTCTCTAGTTCTCTTGGAGATACTCCAGCTCAGCCTGGTTTAGAAACAACTGACGCGGCGTGGCGTCACGTTGCAAACCTACCGTTCGACTTTTCCTTCTTGCTTCCTCCTAACCCATACGTCCAAGGTAGAACCATGGACAACTGGTTTACAGGAGAATTTTACTCGGCGCTGAACGAGACAAGCATTGGTTGGGATGACGCTGATACATCTCTGGGCCCAGTACTATCAACCGATCGATGGAATACGAGCATAAATAGGCAGGAAAATTCTCAGTACAACAGTTTCCAGCCCGCGACTGGTGGACCTCATATAACGAGGCTAGCTAAGGTTACGCCGCCCGATACTCCTGCAACTGGACATACAGGCCGGGCACCTTCTCCACTGAACGAGGTATCCGACAAGGATGGATGGCCTTTTGCATGGAACCCAAGATCAACTCAGATTCTGACAACCGAATTGATATCAATTACGGCCGATGACCCTCTATACCTAACTCACAATCCCAAGTACAATATCTCTGTTAACACTTACCAAGCTATTATCGATTGGTTAGATTGGACACATGATGATCGCTTGGCCAAAAGCTCACCTCCTCTAAACATTCCAAGCCTAGATGTTATGAATCTGTTTATCGGACTCTTCTTTCAGCATTGGCATCCCCAGATGCCTGTCCTTCATTTGGCCACTTTATTGACGGACGAAGATCTTCCTCCTGCCCTGTTAGCCGCCATGGTCATCATTGGCGCCACATACAGTCATCGAAGGCATACGAGATCATTTACGATTACGCTTCTTGATCGGGTGAGACGCGGACTGTTGATGCATTCGGAATACGACAATGGGCTAGTAAAAGAGCCCATGATTATCTACACCTTTCTTCTACTTTGTCATACAGGCCTGTGGTGGGGGAACAACCGTTCCTACGAGCTTGCAGAATCTCTACGAGGGTCTGTGGTGGACTTATGCCGGCGCAAGGGTTTTAGCAATGATTTTCGACGGACGTCGAACTTGAATCAGGATACTGTAGCAGCAAACGACCTCGAAATTCGATGGAGAGACTGGGTGTTTGATGAGAGTCTAAAACGACTCTGCTGGGCCGTTTACATGCTCGACTGCCAATTCCCAACTCTGCTCAATTTGCCCTCTACCATTTCTCGAGGCGAATTATCTAGACTCGAGTGTCCGTGTGATGAAGAGTTCTGGCAGGCTCCATCAGCGCGACATTGGAAACGCTTACTCGGGCCAGCCTCTGTCCCGCCCTCGATATCTCTCACTACTGCGGCTTCCCCTTTCATTGTGCCTCACATAGCTGACATTGCTGATCCGCGAGGGTTACAGAGCGACAGGCGTGACTGGCAGTCTGAGCTTTCTCCTATGAAGCTTAACCCATGGAGCCAATTTATTGTTCTTCTTGTGATAGTAAGCCAGCTTTATGAATACTCTCAAGAGGTAGTACTTGCGGGGAAGATTTGTGGTGGTGATGTTTCATGTGACAATAGAGGTACAGCTTGCGACTCTACTGATCGCACGGAATTTTCTACGGACACTGCCAGTCAAATAAGAGAAATGCTAGGGGGCCCTTCAGAGACAGAAGGATGGGCCATCTGGAAGCACCTTGCCAAAAGAAAGATGCAACTCTCAGGTGACAAGCCCCAACTCCCATTTTTCATTGTCACATATCACAAAGATGGTTGTACTAACATCCCTATAGAATCACTTAACAGGTGGAGTGAAACATACGGTCAACCTTCTAAAAATGTACCACGGCTATCCAATGCGTCGGATCATTTCCAGGATACGTCTATTCTACTCTATAACCTTGGCCGACTTCTCCTTGAGATACCACTCACCGACCTTCAAGATGCAATTGGCAGGTCTGGGACTTCAAGGATTCCCGAATCAATGTCAAAATTATCAAATTGGGTCAGGCTATCTCCTCGGTCGCTGGATGCGGTACTCCTATGTATAGAAATGATTGATTCACTCGCGCCAGTCAATCACAACTCATCTGCCGAAAAACACTCGGCGGTGAGGTACAGTATCCACAGCATTATTACTGTCTTCCTTTGCCATGTCACTCTCTGGGCCTTCATCAATGTCGCGTGCAGAGAACAAAAACAGAGGCTTATGCATTTGATCGAGACCAACCACAAAATAAACTCCGGTCACTTTACTGCGGTAGTAAAGAGAGTTTTAATTGAAAATGACGAAGGTAGCCCGAATGGCATGGTTTCCTCGTCAGATGCTTCGAGGTTAATATTTATAAGCGCAGCGGAGGTGCTCACGCGCATGGGTACTTGGGGTGCATCTTTGGGCTTGGCTGTGTTGCTATATAAGAGGGCACAGATGTAATTGAGACATGTTATCTCTTCAATTATCATATTACGATTCAAAAAAAACATAGACAAAGATATTATTTTACAGTCCACGCGGGGAAAGGGGCTGCTCCAGACTGGATTGTAGTCCTGTCTAGTGATCGTGAGGTGGGCGTTTAGCGCCAACCGAGGTCATGGCACCCCACGATTTAGATCTGGTACATCTCGGCATTGGTACCCTTTCGGCATATCTTGAAGCGACGGATTCAATTGAAGGGTAGACGGATTCAATTGAAGGATAAACGGTAACAAATAATTTCGTGGACACAGCCTCTGCAGAAAATAAACTGCTTTTATTGGTATCCACCCTAGCAGAACATGACGCCCAGCATGAAAAGAGACCACATTGATGTCCACTTATTCGCCCCATTATTGTCCACCTACCGCGGCCCGTTTTAAATGTCCACCTCTAGTTGCCACGCGTTCACGTTAGCTTATCCTGATTTCCCCATTTCCTCGACTTCCCCACAGACCCCGCCTCTGGGGAGAGCTTTGTCTCACCCTTGTTTGTATTCCGGGGATGTTCAATGCACCCCATTAGCAGTTCTCCGCACAGAGCCTTCCGTGTCTGGGAAGTGGCGTTTCTAGGAAGTTGTTCAGCTTGACGATGGAGAGTGATCGGTTGTGTGCTTTATTAAGGAGCTGTACCTGCTGCTGTTCATATGCCATATCTCACATCAACACCCATACATCTGGTCCCTAATTCAGCCCAGCTCCATAAACAATTCTACGATGTCGACATCGGTAAAGGGGAAAGACGAAACTGTTGTTGAGATGGTGGAGAACTCCCTTTCAAACTCTCCTTCCAACTCTGACCAAATGACAAAGGTCGTGGAGCATGAATTTATGGAGGCTGAGAAACAAATGACTATATGGCAAGCTGCAAAGGCCCACAAGCGTATCCTTCTCTACTGTAAGTCTGCCAACTGATATTGTGTATTAACCATATCCGGTCCGTATCTACACGAGTTGGGGCTGCATTTCTGACGAGATATTCAGGCACTGTACCCTACCTTTGTGGCATGACTTATGGCTACGACGTAATTGCGAATGGGGCAACCCTCGCTATGCCTAGTTTTTTGCTATACTTTGGAGCTGTCGACTCAACTGGGAGTCTTTTCATTCCCTCCATCTGGACCTCCCTCTGGGTAGCCATGACCAACCTTGGCCAGGCCTTTGGCTCGTTCGCTGGTGGCCCCCTTGCACATCGAATTGGGCGTCGATACGTCATCATGCTGTTTGCTATTATAAGTATTGTCGGCGTTTCTCTCCAGTTCACTGCCACAACTCGAGGCGTGTTGCTCGGAGGCAAGATTATAAACGGTTTTGCCGTTGGTGGGCTGCTCGCCGTGGGTACGACTTATGCATCAGAGGTAAGGATAATCAAAAATCACACAGCGCCAAAAGCATTTTTTTCTAACGGCATAGGTGGCTCCACTACGTCTACGAGCGCCAATTCAGCAGGGCTTGGTCTTCTGTTCTGTAGTCATGCAAGGCGTTGGCTTGGGCGTCATACGGGCATTTGTAACTAGAATGGACCCCGCTGCGTTTCGCATAGTATTCGGCCTTCAATGGGTAGTTGGATCGTTACCTTTGCTTGCGTTCTTTATACCAGAGTGAGTACGGCCGCTGAAATATATTATACTACCCCATCTAACTCTCCATCAGATCACCCACTTGGCTTCTTTCTCGTGGCCGAACGGACGACGCGAGGGCGTCATTGAATCGTCTATACAACAAGAACAATATCGAAGCACGCCTAGATGCTCTACAGGCCACATTGACCGCAGAGACATCGGGCGAGAAAGCAGGCTCCTTCATTGAATGCTTTAAAGGCACAGACTTGAAGAGAACTGCTACAGTGTCTCTTCTGTTTTTCGGAAGCGGTGGTCTAATCGGAGCATCTTTCTTGAGTCAAAATATCTATTTCCTGCTTACTGTAGGTCTGGAAGCTGTGCATTCTTTCGACATTGGCATCGGAGGGTTCTTTTTGGCTTGTGTTGCTATTGCCATCGGCTGGATTTTTACCGATGTCATTGGACGAAGAAGACTCTGGCTTGTTGGCGTCTCTGGTAATGCCGTTGCAATGGCGGTTATTGGTGCTCTATCGTTTGATTCCTCGAGAGGTGGGCTTTGGGCCATTGCTGTCTTGATGTGAGTCGTCCACTTGTTACTTATTCACCTTTCATATTTTATTCAGTGTTGCTATGAGCGCATAACTAATGTGTCACCTAGGAATGTCCTCATCTCGTTCCAAATCTACACCTGCGTCTCGACTTCCTGGACTATGGCGCCCGAACTTTCATCATACCGCTTGCGGCAACATACCCAGTCGTTCGGCTACATCATTCAAGCACTCTCTTCGTGGTTATTCCAATTCATCGTTCCATAGTTAGTATTCTCCATGTCCCCTATTGTCTCGTCTCTGTTTGGAATTTTATACATCATGTGGTGAAGCGACTGCACTGGTTTTGTATTCAATGCGCGTCTTCACATGTCGTCAATTTGCGCCTGAGAGGTGATTATTAAACTAACCTCCAAAAGCATGTACAACGTCGACAGCGGCAATCTTGGAGCAAAAACCGGATTTGTTTTTGCTGGTACCAGCGTTCTACTCTTCTGTGTCTCGTGGTTTGTTGTGCCTGAGACGGCTGGGCTTACTGTTGAAGATATTGGTACGCTACTCCTTCCCCTCGCCGCTTTCCAAGTCAACGGGTTATCATTCACTACACATCAAACAACACGAATCTACTATATAGTAGACTTTCGGAATTTTGCTGGAAGAAATAGCTTGCTAACATAAACTTTGCAGATGCCGCATATATAGACCGCGTGTCGCCGAGGAAGTTTCACCTCAGGAGGCAGGCGGCAGTTGGAGTATAATGGGGCGGCGGGGTAGTTTAAAATATACGCCTTGAGATCTAGCACTAGTTAATTCTTCTGCACTAGCAGAAAGAAGTAATAAATTTACTGGCAGCAAAAATACGGTTTAATTTGTGAAGGGGATCATAAAGAGACAAGCACCCAGCCACCGTGAATGTTTAGATGGATGAACTCCATGATAGGAATATACTACATAGTGTGCCTTGATTAAATTTACTACATAGCCCTACTAACTCCAGTCGCATGTAAAGTTCTATAGTTCGTACGAATCATTACTTCAACACGTACATTTTAATGGATTTGCTCTCTTACTAACACTGAACAAAACCACATAAAGATACATACTAATACTATCAACGTATAAGCCCGTTCTATCGGTTTGTAGGCATGGTTTAGATCCCGCCTTTAGCTGTAATAGTGACATCTGCCTCTTTCCGATCAATACTGGTCATATATTTAAATATAGAAATATAACCTAAATAATAACGAACTCTAGTTCTTTTTGCAACCCTTCAAGCTGCTTTTCATCCCATCCACTCACATCCTCAGCCTCCGGCACAACTGCCCACTCGAATGGGCTTCCTGTCTTTGTGAGAACCTCTCCTATTCCACCTCCGTTTGCGAAAATATAATACTTCGCGGCTACGCTATCAGCCGCACTCCTCCATGTCGCCCCAGCGGGTATGAAGACCGTCTCCATGGCCCCTACTATGGTTTCCTTTTCATCAATAACGACGCTCAGCACGCCCTCGATGACTTGTATGACGTGATGGGTCTTCTCGAACTTAAATGTCGTCTTCTCAAGTCCCTTCCCATGGTGCAACTTGGAGCCCTCGGCACAATATATCGAAAATTTGCCATCCGATTCCTTTCTCCTAGCAAGAGGCCGCACAATTGTACCACCAGTAATGAATTTTGGGCCGGTGTCAGCCTTGAGGAAATATCCCCCGTTCTCACACACTCCGGGGAGTTGGGATTCCGTGCCATCCCAGGGTTGGGGGTCGAAAGAGGCCTTGTCGCGCACGGGGATCATATCAAATTTCTCAGTTGCAGCGATGAGCTTGGGGATGAGGACTTCGAATGGGTTACGGGAGTCGTGGGTGGGGAAAAGGGGCCCCGAAAAGGGCTCGCCGATGAAACGGAAAAACTAGATAATGGATTAGTCAATGTAGTTTAAGAACAATGGGAGATTTTGGGATGTTTGATGATTAGAGAAATTTCAGGCAGCGCTAGATAGTAGACTTGGTTGAGGAGGCCACTTACTTCTTCCCAGCCGCCAGGAATTATAAGCCCCAGGAACTCAGTGTGAGCAGATGCAACTTGGTATTGATGGATTGTGTTCTACATTGAGTTAGTGATTTACGCATGAAAAGAACGAAAAATAATATATCAAAGACGACTCACAGGTGGCACGCTCGCAAAATCTCCCGGACCTAAAGATCTTGCCGAATCGTTCGCCCAAATGTTAAGCGTTCCCTTCACGCATAGAAATACATCGTGTGCCTCTTTATGATAATGGAAACCAATTGGTTTGTCAAACGTTCCGCCAGTACCAACTACAGCGAATGCGTTGCTTGTCTCTTTCGCCGTTGCGAGGAGGCGCATGGTACTCTTTGAAGTCGGGATGGTCCATAGCTCGCCAGTAAAGCAAGGGAGTTTGTATGGAGTAGACGAGCCCGGAGGCGTAGTAACAGTTGGGATCGACTCGGACATGGCTTTTCTGTAGTTAAATTGATTCGGAATAAAACTTGGGTTTGAGACTTCAGAATCTTGGCTCTATATATTATCTCATAGAATATCGACGTTCAATCGAAACCCAAAAGTGCTCTCACCTATTTTGTCTACATATTCTTAGGCATTTTGGTCGTCGGGCTTCGGGGCTTCGGGCTTCTTGATTCCCCGCAGATCAAATGTGGACTGCTGCGTCCACCCTGGTCCAATGCCAAGCAATTAGATTCATGTCCACTTTCGGGATTCCTAGCGGCAGATGGAACAATGTGGACGACCCCGCATATCTTGAAATGTTTACCTTCAACTTCGACGTTCTTCCGCCAGCAACGGCAATTGTTACGGTAGTCCTACCACAGCGGATGTCGGTCTATTATAGATCTCTTTGTGTTTAGTTCATATGTTTTACACGATTTTGTCCGTGAGAGAAACTATCCCTAATTTTTGATTCTTGATGAGCGAGTTTTATGACGCTATATCATCATAAGACTTCGATTTGACCATCCAGGGGCACCATGGATACGATCGCGCGATTTCCAAGCAAAGCAATTGCTTCTATTTTTTTACCAACAGTGGAAGCTTTCAAACCACTCCTTGTGGCGAATAAATCCGAGATTCTTTCGATTCCATCAACGACTTATTCCTATGGACAACACAAACGGCAACAACTGGATGTATATGAAGAATGTACCCATTCTTCATCTTCACCCATAATCATCTTTTTTTACGGTGGAGGACTTAGCAGAGGCGACAAAATTGTGCCTCTTGTCCCGTCATCGCTAGTCTATCACAATCTTGGTGCCTTCTTTTCTAAGAGGGGCTTCACGACAATAATTGCCGATTATCGTCGAGTTAATGATGCAGCGCTAGGCACAGGTGAAGATGCTGTTTTTCCATCTGGGGGCGAAGATGTCGGAGCTGTCTTAGACTGGCTCGAATCCACGTATCTAGGGTCTTCCCATTCCAAGACCCAGAAGCCGAGAGACATCTTTCTCATGGGCAATTCTGCAGGTGGTGTACACATTTCTACGTATCTCTTGGATCCGCGTTTTGACAAACGGAGACATGCGCTACGAGAGTCTCAACTGTGTTCTTTACGTGGTGCTGTGTTAATAAGCGTCCCTCTCGATTTCAAGGAGGCGACCCCTGATCGATCCGAAATCCTTCAAACTTACTGGCCTCCGAGCCTATCTGGGACGCAGCAACAATCACCTCGTGATCTGTTCTGTCCATATGGTCTCTTGAGCACCCGCAAGGCCGGAAAGGAATCAACGGGGACGCTTCGGCCTGCGGATTTTGGCATCCCGGATATTTTGGTGATGTTAGGGGGACTTGATCCCGAGGATGAAATTCTCGAACCGAACAAACGATTTCTAGGTTTGTGGGATGACTGTTTTGGAAGCGGACAGGGAATAGAAGTGAAGTGGATGAGAGGACACAATCACATCAGTCCACCATTCGCGTTGATGAGTGGTGATAAGCAAGGAGAAGAATGGGCAGAGAACGTGATTTCCTGGATGAAAGTTTGCAGAATTGAAGACGAGATGGTTGGAAATACTGTAGATTGAAGTTATCATACCTTTGGCTAGAGCTTCAAACAAAACATAACAACTTTTAGCCAGGTTCATTGCCGGTTTTAATAAATACTCTTACTTTATATAACAGAAACAAAAACAGTATAAAAACGGTTAAACATGGGAGTTGCTCTATTATTGTCTCAGAAGCATTGTGAGATTTCTTTCAAAATACTTTATCACCTACTGTAGAATCAAGTGCTCAATGACCACCTATGGCACCAAGCTTGTACTGGTTTAAAACACTCACAAATACTCAGTGTTCAGTACGGATTGCCAATGACCTGAGCTGATCCGGATCGTGATCCGGATATATCCTATCCGCCATAATTATTACCTATCCGTACGATCTGAGGATATATCCGGATACGATCTGCCGAACACTGCAAATACTGTCCCATTGATGATCGAGACGGGAAGCTTGCATTATTCGGCAAACAAAGTTTTCCCAATATTTTGAACCAAAGAATACGAATACAGAACTAATCCGAACAAACCAAGTGGTTTTGCAACTCTCCAAGAATACTAATGTCCTCCAAGATTCGAGCTGTCGTCGGAATATCCTAGTTCGTTGGCCTTGGCGCGATGTCCACTACCTCTCCACGTCCACCCGTCCACCCGTCCACTTCCGCGTGTACACTCAAGGAAGGCTGGGCCATAAGCTCCCCACGATCTCCCCACAACTCCCCACAAACTCCCCACAAACTCCCCGCCAACCCCTCATCCACCTCAGCTTCGAGGCATACGCATTTAGACTAATCCCTTACTAATTCAGTGCTAACTCTCCCCCTCTGCGGGGAAAATGCACATATGTTTCGCGCAACGGAGCCTTACTTCGATCCGTGACGAGGTCTAGATAATCAAACCTGTGAACAGCGGATAGTGGATCATGAGGGCGTGAGAGCTTCGGATTCTGGATAGTTCCCAGATATTTATGCCCGAGGCCGTCCTCGTTCGTCATTATCCCGACAACCCCGCATATTCGTAATTCTGCTATTGTCGTTTCACTGTAACACTCTCAAACGTTGGATACGAGAACACAACATCTGACACATTCAAGAGATACATTTTGGCCTATCTTGGACGCGACCGGCAAGCAACTCCTCGAGCGTTGTGTGTAAGAATAATATATGGCCCACCTACAAGTGATCGTCGTCGGCGCTGGGCTGAGCGGCCTCAGCACTGCGATAGCATGCGCGATTTCAGGCCATTCCGTTACCGTTATCGAATCCGCGTCTGAATTGCAAGAGGTGGGTTCTCTCGATTTGTTGACAGTTTATATCTTTCAGAGGAGCTAATTCTTGACAAGGTAGGCGCAGGACTCCAAATGACACCAAATGCTACGCGTCTCTTAAAAACATGGGGCCTGCCAGATTCCTTCTGGGCCACAGCTGCCGAGCCTTCATTCCTAGCTGTGCATAGGTACTCGGATGGTAAAGTATTGGCAATGGAGAAGGATTTCAATACAAAGATGCGCGACAATTACGGAGCTCCCTTTCTCGATTTTCACCGCGTTGATCTGCAGCTGGCGCTGTATAAGCGCGCCCTCGACCTCGGTGTCAAATTCGAGCTGGGTCAGAAGGTTCAATCAGTCGATTTCGACCTTCCACAAGTTACCACAGGTTCTGGGGCTAAATTTACCGCGGATCTTGTTGTGGCTGCAGACGGACTCTGGTCACAAAGTCGTAGTTGCTTCTTGGATGTCAAGGACGCGCCTCTTCCAACCGGCGATTTAGCATATAGAGTTGTTCTCTCGTTGGACCAAATTGAAGACCCCGAGCTAAGAGAATGGGTGAGCAACCCATCGGTACATTTTTGGATTGGCCCGGGAGCTCATGCCGTCGGTTACTCTGTGCGCGCCGGAAATATGTATAATCTCGTCCTACTTGTTCCGGATGATCTTCCGGTGGGTGTCAGCCGCCAGCCTGGTTCGGTGGAGGAAATGAAGGTCCTTTTCAAGGATTGGGATCCCATGTATGAAAAACTGCTCTACATGCTTCCAACGAAAGCTGACCCTTTAGCCTTACTCGATTCCTAAATATAGTGCAAACAGTTGATAAGTGGAAATTGATGCATAGTACGTATATTGGGTTTAAGTTCTATTACTATCTCTAATCTACTTCACAGGAAGCGAGCTAGATTCGTGGATTAATGACAAGTCAACTTTTGTCATGGTGTATGTAATCCACGCCTTCTCCTATGTCTTCGTTGCTAACAGTAAGACAGTGGGGATGCATGCCATCCTATGCTCCCCTATCTTGCCCAAGGTGCCAACTCCGCCCTCGAAGACGGCGCCGTCCTTGGCCATCTCCTTGGAAAGGTCAAAACCCGTAGCCAGCTTCCTCAAGCCTTGAAGCTTTATGAAAAATTGAGAAAAACCCGCGGCGAGGCGGTTGTTCGGGAGACGTTCAAACAGGTACTCTTCTATTACTTTCAAGCTACTATCAAAGGTATCTCTGCTTACTAGGATTTTACCGCAGCGCGATTCTTTCCACATGCCCAACGGCCCCGAACAGGAGGCTAGAGATGAACTATTCCTCTCGCAACTGGAGACTGGACTTACAGGAGATCCATTTCCTAGCAGATGGTAAGTTGACCAGTCACAGGCCGTTGAATTCCCCGGCTAATTTTATCAATAGGACCTGCCCTCAAGTTCAACCGTGGCTATATAGCTACGACGCACATAAGGAAGCCGAAAAGGCATGGCTCTCAAGTACCAATGCTGAAGTGCTATAGCCTCTGGCAATCAGTGCTATGTATACCTCTCCGATGTTGATTGGGTGGTAATGCCCTGGCATATAATGAGGCAGAGTTTCATCCTCGACAGGAATTTCTCGTGGTACAGAAATATATGTAGGGGGCTTTTCTTGAATAGAATGGATTTTGCCGAAAGGCTCTTCTCCACAGCTTTGGGCGTAATACCATGTCTACCTTACTAATCAAGCCTGTGGTCCAGCATTTAATAGCCAATAATACCGTTGATAATTAAATCACAATGAATAGCGCAAGGTGACAGAGCTTGGAGTATGGGCGAAGCTCCTGCCAAGCTGCGCCAATGAGGGCCGATCCATCTGTCACTACCCCGCTCCCGCTGTGATCGTCGATTGGACCCCACGATCACCACCGTAAGACGGGGTGATACCTCCCACCCCTCTTAATGATGGTGCTTCTCGTATAAATCCTCTCCTCTCTGGTTGATTAGCCGCACATGCTCACACTCAGCTGCTGAGCCACTCCACTAACTAGACACTAGCTAGAGCGCATATACCCCTCCGCCTCCTCCTTCACTCCGATATATCATCTCACCCAAAACACCATTTCTCTATGATCCCCTCACCTCTCATCCTCTCGACTCTTAGCTGGCACCAAAAAAAACTACCTTCGCCGCCATGAACGAGACCAAAAAGAAATGGAACCATAAAATCCCCTTCTCAACGCCCTGGCGGGAAGCGAGGAGGGCAAAGAAGGCGCTCGTATTACATCCCCTAATATCATTTACCATCCCCCATTTCACTACAGCACTCCCATCATTGCTCATATCAGTACCCAGACATCATTAACAGCACTCAGATCGAACCCACTCTCCCAGTCACCACCTCAGACCCCGAACCAACCCCCTCCGTCCCAGCCACCGCCCCAGTCACCGCCCCAGACCCCAAACAGACCTCCGTCCCCAACTTCCCCAAACCCGCCTCATTCTGGACCTCCCCTCCCCCACCACGCCAACCGCAACCAGAGATACCACTCCCACGCCCCAACCGCATCGCATCATGGCTCGGAACCAAAACCCAACAGCCCACCGCAATACCGACTTCGGTCCCTCATCCGCAACCCCAGCCTGCCGCAACACCCTCACGGCCTCGTCCCGTCGCGACACCGGCACCGATGCCCTTGCAGACCTCCACGACTACAAAGTCTCTAGTGCAGTACGCACGCCATGATGACAAGTGGGCGGTTGGTGCGGCGAGGAGTGATGCGATGACGGGGAGGGCGTATCCGTATCGGGAGTTTGTGGGGGGGGAGAGGGTGTTGGCGCAGTATGGGCATAATACGGATAAGTGGGCGGCAAAGAGGGGGAGGTGGGATTAAGGAGGGTTTGTTGGATGGGGGGTGTGGGATGCCGCATCTGTATAAATTCCCGGAAAGAACTGGGTGGGTTTGAACTCATTCACTCATAACAACTTCGCCAATTAATGTGGTCACGAAGAACACAGACAAGTCAAGCTTCTTGGTGGGGATGGATGATGTGCGTGAGGCTGCGAAGGTGAGATATAGGGGTTCTTGCTGTTGTCGGGTTTCTGCTGTCACCGTATACTGCTTTCACCATATACTGCTGTCACCATATACTGTTGTTACCATATACTGTTGTTACCATATTCTGTTGTTACCATATGCTGTTGTCACCGTATACTGTTGTCATTTGGACTTCTTCTTTGTCAGAAAGTATTCGCAGAAAAGAAAAAGTGGGTGTACGTTACCATCTCGCGAAGTACTTGATTGCTTGGGCTGTCGTTCTGACGGGCGTCACTAATGTTCGCGCGGGCAGGCTGGCCGGATCGTTGATATATTCTGGTACAGCAGTATATCTACTATCACCGTATACTACTATACCAGAATATATCGACCATCCCGTATAAGACACGAAGCCAATATGCGTATAGCCCTATGGCGAATGCATTTTCGACCAATGCGTGACATGGACATGTTTTTGGGGGCAGTATCTCCTGCATTTTTTTGGAGCGACGCCGATACTCCTACTCTTTTGTGTGAAGGTAAGGGGTCCCGCATCATTGTCACCAATATCTGCGAGACCATCGTAGTCCGACCACTCG
Organism: Pseudogymnoascus sp. BL308; assembly: GCA_001630595.1. Lineage (NCBI taxonomy): Eukaryota > Fungi > Ascomycota > Leotiomycetes > Thelebolales > Thelebolaceae > Pseudogymnoascus > Pseudogymnoascus sp. BL308. The sequence continues at coordinate 3,366 of LMYD01000011.1, read as the reverse complement.
AAGTTGGAACCCAAGTCCTGTAGAAGGGTATTGGCAGATGATATAGTGAAATCGCCGTATACCACAGCGACCATGTAATATACCGCAGTCAACACCCCCCCCCCCTCGCAGCTTCCTCAGAACCTTCAGGTTTCCTGATATGGAAAGTACGATTACCAAGGATACCTCAGTCGCAGCTTCCTCCGAGCTTTCAAGCTCTATATACGGAAAGAACGATTACAAAGAAAACTTCCAGTCGTAGCTTCCTCGAAGCTTTCACGATCCTAATATAGAAAGAACGATTACCAAGCAGATCCTCAGTCGTAGCTTCCTTTTAAGATTTCGACGTGGAAAGGAAAGAACGATTACAAAGCAAAGCCTCCCCCGTAGCTTCCTCAGAGGTTTGAGACCCTGTATTATGCTTAGAGTATACTTAGGCGGATATGTAGAAAAAACATTGACAGCAGCCCTCCCACAAAGGGGCTAGGTCTGCTGAAAGAACAAGTAATCATATGAGATGCCCGCTGTCACCGTACAGTAGTCATGTTGTCACCATATCCCCCGCAGGGGGTCAGAGTCCAAAAACTTTCCTCTTCGAGGTAGTTACCCTTCAAGTACACGAAAGCACGCGACCGCGGGCTAAAATCAGAGACTAGACAACTACTTTTTCACCTTGTTAGCACCCACATCAAACGTGACGTGAAGTTCGCCCCCTCAACCGAATTCCTGCCACCATCCTCCCGTCACCGACCCCCTACCGTCACCGCACCACTACCACCGTCAACCCAAACAGCCCGTAATCCAGTTTTACGAATTATCCTCTTGGGGGGGATACACACAACAACAGCCAGTCGAACAAGAAGGAATATATTCATCTTCTGCAACCATCTTTTTTAGCATTCTGCTAGTATGAGTTTCTGACAAGCTGCGGACCAAAGCGCGGGTGGGTCGTTTATATAGGGGTGCACGGTGCAGTCTATAGGCAGAGAATATTGGTAGATCGTGGGTTGGGGCTGCATGGAGGTTATTCATGCTGAGACTGGACTGGAGAAGAAGAGCAGAATACGTTGACATGGCTGAAGTTGTACACAGGACGGAGGGGGACACCTATTTCTCATTTGTCTGCAGCAGTGTGCTGTGTCTATTCTGTCTATGGATTTCTATAAAATAATAGCAGGCCGAGATTTAAATAAGGGTCAAACAACCAAAGTGAGAAATTTGGTAGATTTTAAAAAATAATAAATAAATAAAAATGTCTAACTTATCTACCAAAAATTTATCAATCCCTACATCTCCGAACTAAAATCAAACTCTCTCACCACACCATGGGGCCAAGACAGAAAGAAAGTCCACGATGACCTCGTATACCCTCTTTCCCCTATCTCCCCCCTCACTCTCCACGCACCCCTAAGATTCCCGAAACTCCACGCCTTGCCGCCTTCCACACAGCGGCGGTCTCGGTGCAGACGCTTGCTGCTGAGGGGACGAGGGGGGAGTGGGAGGGGCGGAAAAGGAGGAAGAGGAGACGGAGGCCGTGGATTGCGAGGATGATGTCAGTTGGTGCTGCTCCTTAAGGGGTGGATGTTGGGGGGATGTCTAGAGAGATGTTCTTGTGTCTGGGGAGTTCTTATGTCTAGGTTTGATATGCGGTATGCGATAGGGGTTGAGGATCGAGGTTGAAGAGAGGGAACGGATGGGGAACAGTTTGTCCAAGACTGAGTTGGGGAATAGTTATTAGACTTAGATGAAGGAGATACCCGTTTACATGCCGCATATCCGTCAGTCATCCAAGACCGACTATGAACAACACTTCTCCGACTCTCAATAGTAGATTATCGACCACGAAGATGCCCCTTTACCATGCCGAACACCCGTTTCTCCTCCACCAAGTACTCTTTGCGCGATTACCACTTCCCACCTCTCCATCACTATCGTGGCCAGACCACTCTCCCCTCATAGTTCATGACAATGGCAATGGCACTGAGGCATTTCACCACTGCATCCTCACCTGTCCTTACCCGCATCTGCGTCATTTTCGCCCTCCCCTCCCCTCAGCTCACCTCACCGTGCCGCTCTGCCGCTCCCACCCCCTTGGCACCCCCTCGGCGCGGGGGGCACAGTCCACTTCCCCCTCCCCATACTGTCTCACTCACCACGAAACGAAGCTTTGCTCCAAGTGCGGCTGTCGCCCTGTCTGTCTCTCTGTCAACGGGATACCTGACGTCGTGGCGGTGCACGCCAAGCGAGCGGGCCCTGATGCGATGCGACGATCCTTCGTGGCGCGGCGAGGTGGAGAGTGGGGCTACGCGGCGAGCGGGGGATAGGACGGGGATAAGCGTTACCACTTCCTCAACCACGAAATATCCATTGAGTGGTTACCAGGAGTCCAGTACAGAGGGGCAGAGGAGTAGAGCAAGTCCGCGACTTCCCCTTCCTCCCAGACGTGGGGGCGCCATTTTACGCATTGGCTACACACGTACGTACAGTTTGTTTCGAGGGTGGATGAGTCGGGCGGCTACGCGCCACAAACTTCAACCTGTATGAGGAAGCCAAGACGGCGAGCTGAAGGAAGAATCAGTGGGGAAAGCTGCGCTCTGCATAATCGCGCGCGCGGATTGGGAGGCAGCTGTTCAGCCTTGTGGTCAGTGCTATCGTCTCTGCAGTTTGTGTGGAGCTGGTTGTTGTGCGTCTGGGAGGTGGTGGGGGGAGGTGGTGTTGCATTGGGAGGTGCTGCGCCACGGGGACTATTGGATACGGTGGGCGAGGTGGTGAGGCGGTGGTGATGGGTGGTGGTGGTGATGTGATGGGTTGGTGGGTGGGGAGTGTGATGGGATAGGTGATGGGATGTGATGGGGTGCAGGGGTCGGGTACAGGGCTGGAGATGGGGCAGGGATGGTGCTACGCCGCAGGAAGCGAGAGTCACGAGCGGCAAGGGGGAGTCAGGGAGTCATTTGGGGTGTTTCTTCGGTGAGAGTCGGGGAAAGGGGAGGAAGGGGAGGGATTGGGATGATGACGCGGGGATGCGTGGGATGTGGTAGAATGACACGAACCGGGAAGGGGGGAAAGACGGGGAGGTGGAGGGGTGAAGACAGATCTCACCGTATTCACCGTACAAACGCGACGCATCCATCCCCCGGATTCCAGGGAAGGAAGTGGAAAGAGGGAGACGGATGGCGCTTCACCCATCCATCCCATCCCCATCCCATCCCACCGGGCAGCGACGTATACAGTACAGTACGTACAGTACAGTACACTCCTCACCGAGCGTCGAACAGCCCAACCCCGAATCCCAACGGAGAAGGACGGAGCGATTAGAACACGTGCCTTCCTTATCCATCCATCTATCCCACCCACCCATCACCACCAACAAAAAACCACTTACCTAAC
>LMYD01000108.1:0-25375 GCA_001630595.1 Pseudogymnoascus sp. BL308 | reverse complement strand
CCGTCATCCTCTCCGGACCCTTCTCCTTCTTCTCATCCCCATCCCCACCGCCCTCCCCCTCCGCGGCAGACGCACCCGCCACCAACGCCGCCAGACACGGAATGTCCCCCGCGAGCTTGCTTGCCTCGATCCACACAAGGGCCCGGGCTGCCTTGACCTGCTGCACGTGCCGCGCTAGCGCTTTTGAGTCCTCAGCGGCGCAGGCGGCGTGGATTATCGCGGCTGCGGAGGCGAGCTCGGTGGGGGTGGGGGGTGTGTAGGGGGGTTGCTGGTATTGTTGTGGTGGTGGTGGTAGAAGGGGTGGGAGCCCCTCGTCCTGTGTTTGTGGGTGCGGGTGTAGACTCCAGAGGGGGGTGGGTGGGGAGTTTTGCAGCGGGGGAGAGGGATGGGGACTCTGCTTGATGGGTTTGGAGGGCGAGGGTGAGGCGGTGGGTTGGAAGTTTTGGAGAAGTGGTGGGGAGGTCGACGCCGGCGCTGAAGTTGTCGTGAGCATGGAAGATGGCTGGGGAATGTATTCTAGTCGGGGAGAGGTAGACTGGGTTTTGATGGTGGTGCGCATGGTGGGTTTTGGAGGCAGGTCTGGTGAATTTGAACGAGCATTTCCGATGTGGCTTTCCGAGAGAGGCGCGGGGGATTGGAATGGGTCGTTGGCTGCTGTGGATGAAGTCGATGAGCGCCATGTTCGGGGCTGAGGAGTTGGCGTTTGGCGTGACGATTGAGATGCAAGTGATTCATCAATGCTGATAGGTCGAGTACTGGTCGAGACGGAAGCCTTTGGTGAATTTAAAGTGTTGGCCGGTCGACCATTGTTTATTCTACCTGCTGTAAGGGCATGAGCTTTGTGAAATGTAATGACGAGCTGAGGGATGTTAAGAGGAACTCACCTTCTTTCAGCCTCCTCATTCCCTCGTCGTGTATGGTGGTGATCTTCGTGGTCTGCAGCTCCACGGCGAGATCGGTGAATTCGTCCCGGGTCAAAAACCGCTCGCCTTGTTTGTGGTGCCAGTCGGTGTCGTATCTTCTAAACAGCTGGCGGATTTCTTCAGGGTCAACTTCTATGAGTTTGTGGATTAGTCGTTGGCTGGCTGGATGTGGCGTCCATTGTGGTCTTACCGTAAAAGTCTCGACGGGGTCGCTCTTCGGCATTGTCAGTCTCCCACTCACGCGTCTTTCTTTTCTCTGGGCGCTCTGGGCGGTAGTATGATCCTCCGCTGCGGCGGCCATGCCGACCCATGGTGTGGCGAGGTTGTTATGGTATTCAATGAAAGAAGTGGTAGACAAAGCTGTGTTGTTGGTGTATAGTAGCTTGGAGTGGAGCCAGAGGAAATGCCCCAGAGAAGAAAAGAAGGTGTTTCGGCGAATTAGTCGGAGCTGTGATGTTGGTTGTGAAGTACGGATTGGGAGGGTGCGGCAACTCAGGGCGGCAGCAAGTCAGGGCGGCTCAGGGCGGCAACACAGGTAAACAAGTAATACGCGTTAAGTAAGTGCGCCGAGAACACACAATAACCACACCTTAGCATATTGAAACTAACTGAGCGATGATGTCCCTCCCACCTTCAAAAAATGCCTTCCCATAAACGCCAGATTCTCACCCACAGCCATATCAGTACAGTAACAAGCCTTCGTCCTCACATTTTCCAGACCCTGAAATCCACCTCACCCTCACACCGCGTCCTCCTCCCACTTCCCTTTCCTAAATTTCCCCCCATTCATCCCATACCTCCACCCCAAATACCCACCCACACCTACTAAATTCCCCAACCCCGCGCCTCCCAACCGACCTCTCCATCCTTTCCCCCTCGCCACCAACGCACCCGCCACCGTCCCAACTCCACTCCAAGTATCAACCTCCACCTGCCCCTTATTCGCCAACAGCCGCCAACTCCGATCCTTCCACTCGATATCCTCCCTCCCATACATCCGTCCCGCCAGCGCCAGCGTCATCAACCCCGTCCCCGCCAGCGTTCCCACGCCCGCGGATCTCAGCACCGCGAGCGGCAGTGGGTGTTTCAGCGGACGGAACATCATTATCGGCAAAGGAGCCAAAGAGCCGAAGAAGGCACCGGCTGCGAAGCCTCGATATAGGACGTGGCCTGTGAGGATGGCATACGGATACCGCTGGTCCTCGGCATAGTCGGCGTGGGGGAGAAATTGAGACATCCTGGTGTTATGGAGAGAGAGTAGGTAATCTTGGTGCTTGGATGGGGTGTGAGCAGAGTGTTTGCGAAAGCGAAATCGCCTCCTAGGCATGCAAGGTGCTGTGTTTAGGCAGCAGGCGGCTTACAACTGCGTGATTGGGGTTGAAGCTTCTAGGATTGTTTCTGAGGCGCCAAGCAGTTTCGCCGATCTCGAATGGAATGTTCCTGTGCTTCCTGGAGCTTCAGATATGGATATATGGCAGGATATGTTGGGTTTGCAATGTATGAGATGAGAAGCTGACGTTGTGTCATCATGTTAGTGCCAAGCCGATCTACAAATGCGGCTGGGTCCGCGAATTTGGCGGGGAACCCTGGTCAAAATGTTCCTTGGCGCGCGCGTTGAGACAGGAACGACAATGCCAAGTTTAGCATTGAGACAACATAACAATGAGAACTTTGTGGCAGACGATGCGCACTTGCGCTACGCATTTGAAGATCTCCGTGGTGCCTATATAGCTGATGCTAGATATCTGGAGCCTATCGTGGTGCCTACATTGCATTATCTGTGGTAAGAGGGTCCAACGTCATGGGTTGATTCAAGGGTAGGTCAAATCGGGGTCCTAGTCAGAGTATGTAAGGGACCATATGGCTCAGGACTATTCTATATCGTATATTTTATCTCGCGAGTTCTATAGAATTTGCTTCATGGTGCATAGCCAGAATCATCGACATCTATCCCTTTCCAGCTCATTATCTATTGGCATATAGTCTCCTCTTAAACTTCAAACCCATTTCCATGTTGCCCGCAACTGTAGCTCTCGGTCTTCACAAATTTCCACCTACAAGATGCCCGACTCGGTCTATAAACGCCTTTCATTTCATGCCGCTGACTACGGCCTACTTTTCAACTTAACCAAACGTATCATCCCTTTAATTGCCATCATCCTCGCTATAGTCTCAGTCTCAGTCATCCTCGCTTACTCCCTAAACGGCCGCGCCGTACCACGCCAATTCGTTGTCGGCATGATTATCACCTTCGTCATTCTTGCCATGCACTGGGCAATCTTGTCAACGATCCGCTGCTGCCGGCCCAAGTGTGCAGGGAAACACAATCTCCGGCTCGAGCCTCCCGCGGCGGAACCCGTGCCAGTTCCCGAGATAGCAAGGCCAGGAGGGGGTGGTATAGGACCTGGCAATCTTGATGAAAGGGCCAAGCAGGAGCCAGTGGTGACGAGACAGAAGCGGGAGAGCATGGCCCTTGGCGATTTATGTGATCAGATCAAGCATGAGATCAAAGAGTGGCTGAATAAATACTATCCCTACCGGTACTATAGGGATACTGTACGAGCAAGAGCACCGGCGCACGCACCACGCGAAAGGGATGCACCTGCTGGCCGTTATGTTCCGCATAATCAACGTGATAGAAGGCGAGAGGAAACAGCAGAAGGTATGCTTGCACGATGGCGAAGAAGCTATTTGGACCTCTCCGATTCAGGAATGACAAATGCTGAAGCAGAAGGCCTCTACCAACATCAAAGAGATAGGGATTGCAGGGCCGCTCGTGTCGACGCACAGCGTGCTTATCAGGCATACTGCGCAAATGACGACAATCGGTCCCAGAATTCGGATAATACAGAGGTTTGGCCACCACGGGTTGTGCCGAGGCAGGAATGTCACCATTGCAATCTCCCGTCTCGCCAGAAGGAACGGGTGCTGAATGAGAAAGATTTTCTAAATTTGCCTCCTCGTGCTCACAATCCGCGGAGGTGAGGCGAGAGGATGGGGGTTTGTGATGTAAGGAGGTCGGTGGGCCGGCGTTCGACTTGGAGCGGATGATTTTGGTGGCGATGTTGCATTGATACGGTTGTTTCGTCTTTTGGAAAAAGGAATGGTTGCTGATTAGAACCTCGGAAAGAGTTAAGAAATGGAAGACATTTCGACAAAGGAATGGTTGCTGATTAGAACTTCGGAAAGAGTTAAGAAATGGGAGCCCAGGGGCAAAAGTTCTGCATTAAATGGTCTTCTGTCTCATGACTTTTGGTTATAATGCCTAAAGGCCGCCTTCAAGTTTTGGTATATAACCCCCTTTACTCCAGCTCAATGCCCAAACCACAAACTTCGCTCATTTCGTTTCGCATAATAATACATCATTATCCACAAGCTGTTAATAACCCAGCCCACGTTTCGCCCTCTATACCCGTCGGCCTTCACCATCGGTCAACCCGCATTCCATTTTCTCCACCAGTATATCCCAATTACTCTCTTGCCCCACCCTAGCCACGCCCCTTAGGCCGACGAGGACAAAGCGTGATAGCCTATCTAGCTCGCTTTTAATAAATCTAAGGCGTTCTGGGTATGGCGTATCTTTCTGGTCGGGGAATATGCTAAGATCCCCCTCCTCATCTTCGGAATCAGAACTACTGTCAGAGTCCGAATCCGTCTCTGCCTCATCGGGTATTACTTTCGTAGGAGACAGTGTGGGGAGAGCGTGCATGGCCTGCGCATCTTCAAGCGCGATTGCCAAGTCAAGGATCTGTAGGATAGTTTTGTGGATGAGTTCGAGCCTTTTGCCCAGTAGTGCCTGTGTCGTAACCTTTTTCAGAAAGCTTTCGTGAATTTCTATCATATCATCCACTTCGTCTGCCGTCGTCATATTCTTGCGCATCTCGTCCATGCTGACTCTCAGCACTATATCGGTCAGATAACTGTATAGCGTGTTACTGAACCACAAAAGCTTCGTACGTAGGCCGTAATATAGTGGCGGCGCGGATGTGGCGCGGGATTGTGACCCCGAAAGTATGTAAGATGCACGGCGGATTTGGAGGAGAAATATTGCAATGCGTTTATAGGCGTTGAGAGTAATCGGGCGGATGACAAGTGCTACTTTCCAGGGGATGTCGTAACAGATCTCAATGGTAGCCAGAGATTTTACCGTTCTGCGAGCGGCGAAAACGTCGGCAGTGTTTGAAGCGACTTTGATACTGATACGTTGCTTCCCAACACCCTGGCCCATCGTGGACCGCAAGTGGCTAGTGAGCGAGAATGGATTGTTCCATTGCGCCGACCCCCGAGATATGTCATCGAATACTGAGCTGGTAAACGCGTTGAATACGGCACCATTGGTCATGAAATAGATTGTTTCCAGTCCATGAATGACGCTGCCGAGATGGTGAGACTCGACAAGTTCTGTCCGAAGGATGGAAGACGTAGAATGATGCTTGCTCTTTATCCACGCTTCAAAGGCAGAATCAAAGAGCTCCGTAAACGGGAGGAGGGAATTGCCGTGGTCGCCACAAACAGTTTGAAAGCAGAGCATGGGCTCCATCGACTCCCACGATTGGCGCATGTACCTGTATTGTTGTAACTCTTTAAGGACAACGATGCTCTTTCCCGATGTGAGAATTTTGTGTGCACTCGTGCGGAGGAATTTTGGAGTCTGGTAAGGTGCTCCAGTTTCATCATTTTGAATGGTGAACTTCTCCCATATTCTCATTCTGTCATTGGTGTTTACATCCTCCTTGACGAAAAATCCACTCCCTTCGTTTAGCTCACCGTCTTCCATCCACATCTTTATCGGCCGCAGATATATTGCAAAGCACTCGAAGAATATACTGCCCATGAATTCGTACATGTCGCTATTCTCTGCTAATTGAAATTTGCACGTTTCATCGTATAATGCTTCTAGCCATCGAAACGGCGGCGAATTATCATGCTCCTGAACCAGCTTTGCAAGAGTTTCGAATGGTAGCATACGTGAACCTACAGCAAGTTCTGTAGCGGCGAGACTGACAATCACGTCGCTTTTAGGGGCTAGATAAGGCTCTTCCAAGCTAGAGAAGATTTCGTCCAGCTCTCGTAATCGAGTTTGAAACTGTTCATGGAGTCTTTGCAGTAAGGGGAGTCCTTTGTCAACAGAAGTCCAAGTGCGCAGAATTTTGAGAGAAGTGCCGTAGCTGGAAAACTTGTCTAGAGCGTTATAGAAAACGTGCGGGGAGACACCCGACAAGATAAATCCAGAAGCAGGCCGGATAGTCGTCCTACCGGTATTAGAATTTGACGATGGAGAGGCATCGTTCACATTATTAGTCGCTGATTTGTCTAAGTCCGAGTATAAAGTCGTCGGAAGGCCCCTCAGCATGAATAGTGTCTCTCGAATCGCTTGTAGATCTGTGATCGGGAAAGTTGGTGGTTTCTCAAAGTAAGCATCCACAACGCTCAGTGGCTTTCGCCTAGTAGCTCTCCAGAATTGTTCTTTATACAACCTACTCAGGCTAGTCGGATTAATAGCAATGGCTAGATCTGACGGGTGGCCTGTTCCTACACCAGCAATGCTCGATTGGGTCGTATCAGTGGGCGAGGATGGTTCAAAATCGCTATCCGAGTAGAAGCCGTCATCCTCCGAACTATCCTGCGTATAATCGATATTTTTCCATATCCTGTCCCGTAATAAAGGGTCGTCTTTGACCAAGTCTTTCCATTTGTAGGTCGGCTCAACATGCTCTTCTGGGGGGCTAAGGAACTCCAGGTCTTTCAGCCTAGACTTGTGTACGGGTCGGTCTGATAACTCCAAAAGGAGATGGAGTATTTCTGGTGTCCATTTCGTAGATTGGGCAGCGACTTCGTCCAGCCTCTGCCTTAGGGCATTAGCCAAGCCATCTTTATTATAGACTCTGAATTTCTCCTCCAGACCAACGAGGTTCTGTTCAACGTCGAACTGATTGACCCTGGGGTAATTTCCATATCGAAATGCTCGTATAGCCGATTCCCGACATGCACCGAACCGAGTTGGGTCATTCTAACATTGCAGTCAGCAATTGTTCTGAGGTTGTTTGGCTGTTTGAGGTGCGGGGGACAAGGCACAGATTGATAGTTGGTTGGAAGGCAGGATAACCTCAGCTTAGCTTACCTTGGGAGTCAAGCCCGTCAATGTAGTAACCAACTCATCAGTGAGAGCTCCAGTCTTTGCGATATGCGACATTATGTTGAACTGGCCGCATTGTTGTCGTGCCAATTAACTTTAAGCTAGACGCGCTGCATACGCGACTGACCACGAGGCTGAGACAATGAAGAAAAGCTGCCTTATCGGTACCAGTGACGTTGTGGCACGCGATTGCAGGGACCCCGGCAGTTGCCGAATTTCAGGAGTTCCACCAAAATATATGGTCGTAAATGAGCATCTCGTTCCTAGACCTTCAACTCTTCTTCATGCAGAACCCAAAGTCGACCGAACTATGGCCGTAGCGAAACCCATACGGGCTTTGGCATTTGCTTCGTTTATGATATGTATTTTTTTGTTTTATCAGATTTATAAGATTGGCGTGCAGCCGCCGAAAGGTCCAGGAGATGTTGTCACCTCATATGATGGAGGGGATCCTATGAATGAACGTATGTGCATTGCGATCCTAGGCCACTGGCCAATTACTGATGCCATCTAGCTATCGGAGAACCATCAGGAGTCCTAAAACGAGAGACGGAAGGCTACGCGCCAGGGCCTGCTGGCACAGCTCGGATCAATGCGACCCTACTTGCGCTGGTTCGGAATGAAGAAGTTGTGGGGATGGTACAAGCAATGCGGGACCTAGAAAGGACGTGGAATCACAAGTTCAACTATCCATGGACGTTTTTCAACGATGTCCCGTTCACCGATGAATTTAAGGAACTTACCTCAGCGGAGACGAATGCCGAATGCCATTATGGTACTTTTCCCTCCTTTATCTCCTCGACTACAAACTAACCTTGACGCCCAGAATTGATACCCGACGAACACTGGGAGGTCCCTTCCTGGGTCAATGACGACCTATTTCACGAATCAACGAGGCTTCTTGCGGAACAAGACATCCAATACGGCGAGCAGGTCTCTTACCACCAAATGTGTCGGTGGAACTCGGGACTCTTTTACAAACACCCAGCGTTGGCGAATACTCGCTACTACTGGCGGGTTGAACCCAATGTCCATTTCTTCTGCGATGTGAACTATGACGTTTTCGCCTACATGCAAGACAATAATAAGACCTATGGCTTCACCATCAACCTATACGATGCCCCACAGTCGATTCCCAGCCTTTGGCCAGAGACGATAAAATTTCTCGCTGAGCACCCAGAATATGTACATGATAATAACGCCATGGAGTGGCTGACGGATAGCTCGAGAAGACCAGAGCATAACAAGGAGGCGAACGGGTACTCGACCTGCCATTTTTGGAGCAACTTCGAAGTCGCAGATATGGACTTCTGGCGAAGCCAGGCATACGAAGATTACTTCAACCACCTTGACCGGGCAGGAGGGTTCTTCTATGAGAGGTGGGGAGATGCGCCTGTACACAGCGTCGCCATTGGGCTCTTTGAGGATTCGAGCAAGGTTCATTGGTAAGTAACTTCCTGATAAGGAATCCTTATTTTGACAGGGCATTGGAGGCTAACATTTTCACGCAGGTTCCGTGACATCGGCTACCAACATATCCCCTTCTTCAATTGCCCCAATTCTCCAAAGTGCAGTGGCTGCGTCACTGGCCGCCTCACGGACGGCGACTCATGGCTCCATCAAGAAGACTGTAGGCCCAATTGGTTCAAGTACGTGGGGATGGGCTAAATGCCTTTCCCGCGTACTCAAACAGCCTTTGACGACCCTATGGTGTCTTGTGTTCTACCACCCTCTACATGGGTGAGGGTACATATGGCGACGACGAATTGTTTGCTTAAGCTACAGTATATACTTCCTAGCGGATGGCCGGAGCTGGCGTTGCGTTGCTTTTGGAGTTTTTTTTTGCCTGGATCGTGGCCAGGTGGTTTATGTATTATAAATGATACCTTGCATATCTGGGGACCCGGCAATGGAAGTTAAGGCCAACCGGGCTTGGATTATGAATAATGAGTTGATGAATTAGAACAGAGAATATTCATCAATTTCTGTAGCTGTGCCTTTGCTTGTGTTCTCCACTAATATATAGTGAAAATGCGGGGTATCTATTTTCTTGATATGTCATCGGGTTACTTATCGTATAAACCATGCCTCCCGCTTTTAGTTATCTACTGCCCTCCCGTCTACCCTTTCTCTCTTTTTTGGCTCGTTAATTACCAAGCTTTCCTAATACATTGTCGTTCAGGAAATCCAAAGTTGGCTAGAAATACAGGACTGTAAATTTGCCGTCTCTACAAGTCACAATTGTATAGCCAAACAATGCCTCGGTTCAAACCCTTTTCTGGCCAAGAGCCCATGGCAGCCAATTCAGCCATTGAACAAAACCCACCTCTAGATCTGAGCCATTACTACTCTCGAGTGACCAAGGCCAGACTAGAGAGCAATGTTAAGTCATTTTACAAATACTTTGCTATCCCTGGCATTGGAAACTTAGCAGGTGGTATGTATCCGCCCCAAACGCCCCAGCCCTTGTCAAAATGTTGATAACTAATTGCCAATCAGGTCTTCCAAACGCATTATACTTCCCTTATGATACTCTACAGGCCAGAGTTGCTCTATCTGACCGATTTGAGCCTACTGCCAGCCATTTAACCGCCTTCTCACCAAAAACTAAATCGCACATAGCCTTCGAACCATTCTCCCGTGTCATCGTGCCCCGCGAGTCCTCTTCCTCCGATCCGTCCTCCAAAATTGATATTACCACTGCCCTTCAATATGGTCAGGCAAGCGGCTATCCGCCTCTTCTCTCCTTTGTGCGCCAGTTTACACGCGAGAATCTTCACCCTAACGTCCCCTACAAAGGTGGGCCAGAGGTGATACTTAGCAGCGGAGCGCTAGACGGACTTTCCAAGGCAATTGAGTGTCTGAGCAATCCATGGGACAAGTCCCGCGATTGGGTTAGTGATCGTGAAGGGGTTATATGTGAAGAATACACCTTTCCTAGTTCGGTCCAAGTGATGGCGCCGCGAGGCTTGCAGATTGTGCCAGTCAAGGTCGACACAGAAGGGATGTTGGCGGCTGGCCCTGGAGGACTAATGGATGTTTTGGATAATTGGGACATTAGGAGAGGCAAGAGGCCTCATCTAATGTACACCATAACGTAAGTCTTTCTGGTCAATAGCCCCTTGTTCATCGTCTAACGTCCAAACAGTATTGGGCAGAACCCCACAGGCGGGATACTTTCTGTCGAGCGACGGAAAGAGATCTATTCAATCTGTACCAAATATGACATTGTAATCATCGAAGACGATCCTTACTGGCACCTTCAATACCCAACAGCAGCTCCGTACGAGGCATCTGCACGCAACCGCCCCCGTCCAGCGCCAGTTCCCACATCATCAGCATCACAAAAGTCTTCTGGCTTTCCATTCCTCGACTCCCTCGTCCCCTCCTACCTTTCGATAGACACAGATGGACGTGTCGTTCGCCTCGACACATTCTCGAAATCAATTGCGCCTGGGTGCCGCCTGGGTTGGGTCACCGCACAGCCCAAGATCATCGAGCGCCTCTTGCGCATCACTGAGGGGACAACACAGGGCCCATCGGGATTCGTCCAGGCAATGGTTGCTCAGGTCATAATGGGGCCTCAAAGCAATGACCGCAAGAGTGGCCCTGGTGGATGGAAAGTCGACGGGTGGGTGCGTTGGCTTGAAGGGCTAAGGGGCAGCTACGAGCGCCGCATGCAGGCAATGAGCATCGCCCTCGATGATGGACGGTATACTATGCAGCAGAAGCGGATGGCCAATGATGAGGATGCCGATTGGGCCGTTGTTAAGAAGGCGGAAATGTACAGTTTCTCCTGGCCGCGAGGCGGAATGTTCCTCTGGCTGCGATATAATTTCGACTCTCACCCGCTATCTAGACAGGTCCAGGGCCGGCGCCTTGCGAAGGCGCTTTGGATCTGGCTCACACGGAAGCCATATCTGGCTCTTGTGTCGCCTGGAGAACAATTCGAGGTTATTGACAGCTCTGAAACAACGGATGGGTGGAGATTTTGTAGAATCTGTTTTGCGGCGGTAGAAGAGGAGGATGTAAAGAAGGTAACCATCAGATACACAAAGGGCGTCGAGTCATTTTGGCACTTAAAGAACGTGAGAGATATAGAGGGGATTGAGGCATGGGCTGCGAGCGAACAGAGAGCTTTGGAGCAGGAGGAAGTGGCAGATTTAGGGGGCGGCTGGGCTTGTTGAAGTATGTGGAAGGGTTTAGGTTGACGTGGGGATTATCCCCGAACAATCCGATTGGATAGGAAAGACGGCGGCGTATATTTGGGGGGTAGGATGTGTACTTAGCTACGAGGTTATTCTCATTCGGTGTTATGTAAATAAATAGTCACCAAAATACGCATAACTGGTTTACTTGGTTTCAAATATCATAAATTCAACATCCTAACGTCCGGTTGATGCAACGCTAAAGATCAACAGGCTTGAAATTATCCTATTTCGCGGCAATCTTCCAGATATGCCTTCTAATCATTGCTCCAGCAAGACCGGCAGCATCTTGAATCATTCAGCTGCTCTCTCAGCTAGTGGAGTTGAGCCACCTTCCTCCCCACAATATTTGCCGCCAGCCCCTTTCCCTATTTACGCTTCAATTAACACATCCCAAAGCCCCTTATACCCCTCTTCCTCAGATCTCCCTTCCTTAGCTTTACACATGCCCACAAAATCATGCCAAATAACATTAACCAACCATCCATCCTTGGCCACTCCATCCAAAAACCTCCTGCTCTTCTCTCCACTCTTTCCAAACACCGCAGCCCACTCCTCCCACATCTGCCACGCCTCCTCCGACCACGCGCGGAAGCTCACCTCCTCCACAATAGTCGGGCTCACAATCTCTTTACCAGGGAACACACCCCACGTCACCGCATTAGTTTCGGTCCCTTCCTCGCCAGGGCCCAGATCCAACTTCGACTTCAAGAACTCGCCCGAAGCGCTTTGCGCAAGGAAGCTGACCTCCGCATTACCCTCTAGCAGAGGCTTCAAGCGCGCCCAGTCAGAGGTTGGCACGAACAGCTCCACAAACGCCTTCTGAAATACCCAGCCTCCTTTAGGTCCCCAGCCTACGACTTCATCCTGGCTGCGCGCGCCGTTAACGGCGGGTTGGGAGGCGATGGTCCACCAGCCCTTCTGGTTGAGTTTGACGAGCTCGTCTTTGATGAGGTTGGTCTCGGCGGTGATGGGCTCGTCGCTCCAGGGAAGTGCAGAGAGGGTCCCGTTAAGGTACTGCACGAAGATGGAGGTTATGTCAGGGCGCGAGGTGGGGTGGTTCCACAAAGCAAGGGCTTCGGCGGGCGAGGTGTGTAGAGTAGGCCCGTAGCCATCGATTTCACCGTATGCGGGAGAGCGAGCGTCACCCCAGCGGCCGTTGGGGAAGCTGATGCGCGTTAGTCATATTGGCTTCGTCGGTTTAAAGTTTGGGAAATAAGACTGACACCCTTCACTAGAAGGCGCCACAGACAGTAGTGCAATAAAGAAGGGGGGCAGGGGGTAATCTAGGAGAGGTAAGGGTGCCATACTCATCCCAGGTTGCTTCTCTACCAAGCGCTCCTTCGCCTTCTGAAATTGCGAGGGTGTTGGCGCGCGTGTTGACGCCATCTTTCGGTACCGCAGCCTCGGCCCCGGTGGTCTCGAACCCGGATGCCTCTTCCCTGTCAATAATGACAAAATTATGCGGACCGGAACCAACACTTGACTGTCTCCTGCTCTTCCTTTCTCCGTTAATCAATAATTGCGGCAGAGGGATGGTGTCGGTGATGTCATCAACTGCGAACACATCTGAGGTGAGGACAGGCGTGAACGACGGGATAAGGTTTGCGCGCTCGAGAATAAAAGCCACAGCTTTCTCCAAGTTCAGCGTGTAGAAGTGGAAGCCCTTTGGACCTTGTGTGCGTGATTTGGTGGCCTTGACTGACTCCACGATTTCGGCAAGGATATCCACGCCTACCCTCTTAACCATCTCGTCGTCACTGCGCACAGCATCCAACCTATCTACAATGCTCTGGGGGAGCTTTGCATTGCTCAGCTTCGTTGTTCGGCGAAGGATTTGGTAGCTCTGGATTGGCATCAAGCCAGGGATAATTGGGATCGTCTTGAAAGCACCACTTGAGTGATCCCTCAGAACCTTCTCAAAATTATCGTATGCATCAACATCATAAAACAGTTGTGTCATGATAAAGTCTGCGCCTGCTTGTACTTTATCGACCAAGTATGGCAAGTCGTGCTCTAAGCTCTGTTCTGTAGGGTGGCTGCCATCCGCATGTCCCTCTGGATACGCCGCAACTCCCACGCAGAAGTAGTCGCCATACTTCTTCCTAATATACTTGACCAAATCAATGGCCCAAACAAACTCGTCCTCGCCCTCCTTTCCTTCCTCAAGCGCGTCCTTGTACTCGCCCCGGGGCTCGTCCCCTCTCAGGGCCAAAATATTCTGAATGCCTGCTTCCTTGGCCGCGCTCAGCGCGTCGTCCACGAGCGCCTTAGACATGTTAGTGCACGTCAAGTGCAAGCATGTTGTGAGGCCCAAGTCGCGTTGGCACAGCTCGGCGAGCTCCATAGACCTCGATGCCGTGGAACCCCCAGCCCCCCACGTCACAGTAACGAAGAGGGGTCTCAGCGCGCGGGACATGCGGTCGAGACGCGCCCGGAGATTCGTCGACCCCATGGTCGTCTTGGGGGGGAAGAATTCGAGGGAGAAGTAGGAGGCATCTTGGGGGAGTGCGGCGATTTTGTCTGTGAGCTTGTCCGTGGTCGGGGAGTCGGCCATATCGCGATATTTGCTTGCAGGTGGAATGCGCAGGGCTGGTTGAGTGTCGAGTGATTCAATTGCGTCCGTATGGAACTATTATAGACGTCTCGGGTGAAGGGGACGATCCGAGGAGCTGAAATAATGTACAATTTGACGATGTGTGAGGTGGCATAGGAGGCGGACGACGTCAGGCTAGACCGTGGGGTGAAGGGTGGGATGAAAGCGTGGTCGGCGAATAATGATGTGGGGCAGATATGCGGGGTCGTTGTCGCTCCAAAAAAAGCAAATTGACGTCTTAGTTACAAACAACTCCCACTCCCCATCGCCATTTGATCTCGCGGGGGTGGTCAGATGAAAGCGCATTTTCCGGTAGATTCGGCTGTTCTTATAAATACAGGTAAACAAGAAATGTCGCTGCTTTGTGGCTATTTTGGCCTTGTCTCGTGCTTGCGCCAAAGCGGCTTACTTCGGGCAGCTTCATCGGCATACATGCAGGCGATCCCAAGCTCCTCGATGGAGCCTATGGGGTTAGCATCTCATATCCCAGAACTATGAAATAGTGCTGCTGCATGTATTGTTAATTTTGGGGGTTAAATTCCATCATCGTGGGGGGATATATATATACGTGGGTGGGCTCATCACATGTGGGGTTGCACAAAAGGTATCACATCACGTTCGCAAAGAGCGGGGGGTATGGCACTGCTGATTGTTGACTGCTTTCGTATTCACAGTATCTGGAAGTTTGACTTTTCCTGCTGATTCCTCTCGTTGGATGCCTAGCTTTGACTCCTCTCGATGAATATCGGCTGTGGTGGACTCCATATCCCATGCGTATAAGACTCCGCAAAACACCGCAAAGATCTCGGCCCAGCAACAAATGCTACCAGACTATTCGATCCCAATCTCTTCTTCCAGTGGGCCCTGTAAATAATAGGCACTCGCGGCGCGGGTGTGCCATAGAAAGAGAATAAAAAATGCCGATTTGGCCCAGTCAAAGAAAAGCAAATATCTCTCAGCGAGTGTCGAATGTAAAAATCAAGTATCCTAGAATCATTTATTGAAATCCAGGTATGAAACTCCACGGTAACAACCTAGGCGCGTAAACTTCATAACCGCAAGCCCAGGTATAAAACTCCATGGTAACAACCTAGGCGCGTAAACTTCATAACCGCAAGCCCAGGCATATAATGCTTCTGAACCAAGGCGACCTCTCTGAGGATGCCGCTCTGCTCAGTGACGAGAAAAAAGACGTTGTGATGATTTCGCTCGGGCCTGACTCAATGCGAAGGTTTGAGAAAGCCAGTGTCCTGAACAGTCTCGAGGTTTAATGAGCAATTCAAACAGCATCGTCGTCGTCGAAACCATTCCCAAACTGATTGTGTCGGGCTTCGTGGAACTCGTCTTCATCCTCCATATCATAGCCACCGAGTTGACCGTTGGAGTGGCCGTTTTCATGGCCGTTCGAGAAACTGCCGTTCGAGAAGCTGCCGTTCGAGAAGCTGCCGTTCGAGAAGCTGTGGTGGGCGAAACCGTTTCCCGCATTGTCGGCGGCTGCGAAGTTCGGAGCACCGTTGGTCGCACCATACTCGTTCGACTCCGACTTGACAACGATACTCGAGATTTTCTCTTCGTATTCGTCATCAACATCCTCTTCTTCCTCATCCTCCTCGCCGCCCGACTCGACATAGGACAGGATCGCACCCGTGGCCTTGCGCGGAGTGCGCGCCTTCGCGATCCTTCCTCCCTTCGTCTTGTTCAACGACGCCTTCGGGGTGAACTTTGAAGGGGAGATCTCCGCCTCCTCATCGTCCTCATTCTCATCGTCCGATACGGCCTTCTTTGCGGCCTTCTTCTTGGGCGTTCTTGGAGCCTTCGGGGCAGCACTGTGGGGAGCATCACCGTTAGCAGAGTTTCCAAGCCAGTCCGGCTCCTTCTTGAGGCGCTCAAAACGGGTGGACACGGCTTTGGCCGTGACGCCTTGTTCATACTTCTCTGCGATAGCTGGAAAATGTTAGCAGTGACCTCCCAAAAAAAAGCATGTGTGAAGTGATTGACATGTGGGAAATGGGAATTGGAGTGGCGGGGGATTATGTACAATCGACACTTCTTCCAGCTCTCATTTCTTTTGCTGAGTGCTTAATCTTCCTGAATCGGTGATCAAGCGCGTAGGCCGTGCAGTCCCCATAGTAGGCTGCGATCTCTGTGGCAGATTAGAGATGCCAGTCGATTTACAAAAATAACAGCGAGTGTGTGATGATGTGCAGTGAGGGAGACGCATAGAATGTAAACAAATGAAAGTAAAGTAGTACATGAGTTCTTGCCCTTGCCACCCGAAGGGATGTCAAGGGTGATTGGATCGATGCCAGATGCCAGGGCATCAACGATTTTCTTCGCGTCCGTCTTTAAAGATCTGAAGCGGTTGTCGATCGCCCATCTGGTACAATCTCCTCCAAATGCCTTGGCGATTTCTAGGCTTTGTCAGAGCAAAGGTGGGAATGGTGGATGTGGCTGTGGGTAGCAGAAGGGAACTGATAAATAAAGACGTACCAGAGTAGTTGAGTTTGAGATCGGGATGGGCGGCCAGGATGGCGGACAAGAGGCGCACCGAACTCTCGTATGTTTTCCAGTTCGGCATCGTGCAAAAAGTGTCCCGAGGTCGTGATGCTGTAAGATATATGTTAACTCTGAATCTGAGTATGCTTTAATATGAGAGTGAAGATTGCCACTAAAGTGATATTGATATCAAAGTTGAAGGCACGCGTATAATAGTATGTCATAAATAACAGCAAGATTGAGACTGAGCGTATGAAAAGTGAAAGTGACTTGCCTTGTTGTTGGGATACTTGTGGCTTCTAATGTGAAGCCGAAAATGATTATTGGTATTGCGAGTGCAGCAGACTGCAGGTTGTAAAGACTAGAACGAGGTGTAAGCAGTTGCGGATGCAGTCGAAGAGTTGTTAAAGCTGTTGGAGGGTTGTTGATGTAGCTGTTGGGTTGTGGTTGTTGGTTGGGTTGAAGAGTGGAAGAGTTGAAGAGTGGAAAGAGTTGAGCTGAAGGGTTGGGTGCAAGAGGTTCTTGCAAGAAGTTGGAGTTGAAGCTCTCCAGGATGTTGTTGGAAGGAAAATAATGGAACAGTTACTTACTTACCTCGATAAGTCGATTTCTGAGGGTTACAAAAGGTAGCTTGAAGGCAGCGGAAGCTGAAGGTAATGTGGTTGTTGTGATGAAGGGTGTTTTGATGTGAGAGTTCGAAGGTGGAGGAGGAACGTTAAGATCGAGTCCGTCTCGAGTTTTTATAGTTGGCTTGGAAACAATGAACTTGGCAGTCAAGGCAGCACAGTTGGAGCGAGAGATAGAGGATTGTAGAATTAAAGCAAGTTTCGGCGCGGGACGCGTTCATGTAAATTCATAAATGTGAGAAAAAGATGAACTCAGATAGCCCTCAGAGACTTATTATACAACACTCAATAAACCAATCCATAAAACAAATACAAATAGCTACTAAAACAATCTACAACAATCCATATATCATTTGCAGCTCAGCCTGCTTCTTTCGACTTCATAAACAATTCGTTACTAAAATTTGTAGTTTTGGTGTCAATCTTCGGATATCTTTAATGAACGCGGATTCTCGCGAAGTCACGCACTTTCGCGTCACACTGCTTTGTCGCGCCTTTGTCCCCGCACAGCGGTGTACAATTCCACCTCCTTCCCTGCGTGGTTTGAAAATCGGCTGCGGTAATATGCAGATTACATCCCTTGGGTGTTGGTTTTATCCACTCGGTCTAACGCTGACTTTGAACGGGTTGCACTATTTGGGAAGTACAATGAACTTGTCGGTTCCCAACACAGTGCCTCGCTTTTGACAACATGCACCGTGTAACCGTCGATCTGTACGAGTACTGTATCGGATACTTGCATATCCTCACGCACCCTCAGCTTCTCGGAGACTTTGCCCTTGTCTGAGGACTTGGTCGTTCCAGAATTCAACCATCCATGACCTAGCAATCAATGGACTGAACTTCAAAACAACCAAAGTAGGTTATGCTAACTTCCGCGTCTGCGCGCTTATATTATTATTCTTATATCATCATCCTGTCAACTATATTCATCTACAAATCCCCATACCGAGCCGACAACTGTCAGTCATACTACAACGAACTAACCACCCTTCCGGAGGCTGTCTCAGTCATCTGCTGGTCGCAGTATCGCATGGCATGCGTACAACCACCTGCCGTGCTTCTATAATACACAAAAGTCCCAATTGGACCTGACTTCACTCAGTCTAAACGATCATCTTTCTCTAACATGGGTATATGGACCGCTCTGGGAGATCTCGCGCCGCCGTTTTGACGTATCGAAATACCACTGTGAGCGTGGCTCGGGACCGATTCCCCGGTGCCATACATGAAGTATTGTACACCAAGGAACGAATCGCAGCATGCCTGGAACATTCCGCAGAACTTGAACGCCCATGGAATCTCCGTGGTTGCGGTGAAGAACCACAGCATTTTCATGGCGTCTCCAGCAATCCAGCTCACCAGAACAGAGAAACGGAAGCCCTTACAGGAGCGCTTCCTGTTGTTTGCTAATATCTGTGGGATGGGCAATGTCGCTTCAACAGCCAGGCCAAGGTAGCCAATAGTCGAGGAATAGAAGTCATATGCGAAGCCGAATGGGGCGAAGACGAGCTCGCACGCCATGAGGGTTATGAGTAGGTAGAGGAGGAATTGCCAATATCTGTGTGGGCAGTTAGCCAAGAAGCCCAAGCTTTTCTAAGCTTTAAATCCGTTTGATATACGTACGGCTTCGGGGACCTCCATTGCCAGAAATTGTACGGCCTAGCATTGCCAAATTCTCCGTCCTTTATACCCGCAAATGGTTGTGATGCCTCCCCCCCTTTGGACGAAGGTGACGGCCTGTTTTCGAGAGCGACGTGTAGAAGAATAACTTGGACTATAATCATAATTGTTGCTTGAATTAAGAGTGACATATCATATTGCGCTCCAGGATAGTAAAACACGCTGGTCAACAGTTAGTAGGCGCACTTGTTCGCCCCAAATAGGGGCAAGGGGTGGTGGGTATGGTGCGAAGGAGAACATACCGAAGAATCGACGCAACAAGCATTATAAGTGGTATATCGAGGGAAAATCCAGCACTCGATTTCGATCTGTATATTGCAGCAATCTGGTCGGCATAAGAGGTAATTGGCGACACGATGATAAATACCGGCGCGACGAAGCCTGTAACAAACGAGAGTACACCACCCATGATGGGCGTTTTGTGCCGGGCGGCAAACAACAAATATAAATGAGCAAATGCCAATTACAATTCCATGGGAAACTTTCAAGAAAGAGCAAACTGCACGATAATTCACTGTTGGCGCATGGATCAATCGAACGTAGTGTCGTCCAGCGGAAGCATCTTGATCGACATTGAAGTCGAATAATTTCGGATGCACAGCCTTGCAATCTGGCTGACATAAGCAATGGAAACGTCCGTGGGGTTTTTCTGACCGCCCGCTCGGAATTATGATGTTCCCCATGCCGCTCCCACCAGATTATTCTGACGCCCAGAGGCGACCCCGCGGCGAGATAGACTTTTCACCCCTCAATCGCGAATTGACTGGTCTCCTCCAAGAAAAATCGGACATATTGTCACGTTTACAAGATGGAGTATCTCACTCTACTTGGGGAAGATGCTTATACATCGTCATCGGCCCGCAAGATCCAGGATCTGATTGCGAAGACTAGTTCCGCCAAAGTTGACGAGGTTTCCGCCGTTTACATTCATTATGCCCGTTTGAACGAGGGAACCAATGACGTCGCAAAGGTGAGCACAAATTATCTTAGAAAACTTTGGAATGCCCAGATTTTTCATAGCTTTCCTATATGCTTTTTTGCTTTGCTTGAAAATTGCTGTTTTCTACTCCGAAACCGCAACGAAATATATGCTGTACCCTAGTTGGAAAAAACGTGACTGTGACTAACATTATCAGGAAACTGATGCGAAGCTGAGGCAGCTCCTGCCCACCCCGCGCCCAGACTTCTTTCGTGAGGTTTCCGGTGCATCTTCTAGGAACTTCAAGGTCTACTATGTCACTCCCCGCAACATTTCGCCATGGAGCTCCAAGGCCACCAGCATCGCCGCCGTCTGTGGCGTGAAGGGCCTTGAACGCATCGAGAGAGGCCGTGCCATCTTGGTCAAATTTGCTGAACCTTTTGAAGGGTCTGACGATTCATTCAAGCATGTGCTCTTCGACCGCATGACAGAGAACATCAGCAGCTCTGAGCCCGATGTAAAGGGCATGTTTGCAGAGGGCCAGCGCATCCCTCTCGAGGTTGTGGACATCTTCGCCGAGGGTGCCAAGCCTATTGAAATCCTTAAGGGATACAACAAGGAGAGGGGTCTTGCCCTCGACGAGCCTGAAATGGAATATCTCATCCAGGCATATTCCAAAATCGGCAGGTCGCCGTATGATGTTGAGTTATTCATGTTTGCACAAGTCAACTCGGAGCACTGCAGGCATAAGCAGTTCAATGCAAACTGGACCATCGACGACGTCGCCATGGGCAAGTCTCTCTTCGAGATGATTAAGAATACCCACAAGAACAACCCCAAGTACACCGTTTCGGCCTACAGCGACAATGCTGCCGTTTTGGAGGGGAACTTCGCCAGCTTCTGGGCTCCAGACTACAACACTGGCTCTTGGAAAGCAACCAAGGAAATGGTCCACTACATCATCAAGGTTGAGACGCACAACCACCCAACCGCAATTTCTCCATTTGCTGGCGCTGCAACGGGTTCTGGTGGAGAGATTAGAGACGAGGGTGCCGTTGGGAGAGGATCCCAACCTAAGGCTGGGCTTTGCGGCTTCTGGGTCTCTGACCTTTTGATCCCAGATTTCGAGCAACCGTGGGAAATCGACTTCGGCAAGCCAGCTCATTATGCCAGCAGCTTGGATATTATGCTAGAGGCACCAATTGGAAGCGCAAGGTTCAACAACGAGTTCGGTCGCCCCTGTCTCACAGGGTGCTTTAGAACACTCCTCGCCGATACCGGCAGCGATGAAGCTGAGGATTACAGAGGATACCACAAGCCGATCATGATTGCAGGTGGTATGGGCACTGTTCGCCCCCAGTTTGCAATTAAGCGCCAGGGCGATGTCAAGCCAGGAGCCCACGTTATTGTTCTTGGTGGGCCAGCTATGCTTATTGGTCTCGGCGGCGGAGCTGCTTCCAGTAATGCGTCTGGTGAGGGGTCTGCAGAGTTGGACTTCGACAGCGTCCAGCGTGGCAACCCAGAAATGGAGCGCCGTGCGCAGATGGTCATCAACGCTTGTTGTGCCCTTCACGATGCCAACCCTATTGCCATGATTCACGATGTTGGAGCCGGTGGATTGTCGAACGCGTTGCCAGAGCTCGTCAAGGACGCTGGTTACGGCGGCAGGTTTGAGCTTCGTCAAATTGAAAGTGCAGACAGCAGTATGAGCCCATTGCAGATTTGGTGCTGTGAGGCACAAGAGCGTTACGTTCTGTGCGTAAACGAGGAAGGCCTGAACAAGTTTGTCAACATTTGCAGTAAGTACACCTAATGGTTATGATTCTTGCACGCAGCTAATATGTTAGACCGCGAGCGCTGTGGCTTCTCCGATGTTGGAACCGTAACTGGCACGATTGGCGACAGCGAATCTACACTTGTTGTCACCGACCGCGAAGGCACTGAATACCCAAGGCCAATCGATCTCCCGATGACGACACTCTTCCCAAGAGACAGGAAGCTAGAGCGAAACGTTAAGACTAAGAAGGATAACCTCAAGACCTTCGACAGTTTCCAAAGCCTCTGTAGCCTCAAGACCACGAAGTCTTGCCGCGGCAGTGCCGAGTTTCTCCACAGAGCAATGGAAATTGTCCTGAAGGTCCCCGCAGTTGGCTCCAAGGCGTTCTTGATTACTATTGGAGACCGTACTGTTGGCGGTATGACCACTAGAGAGCAGATGGTTGGACCATGGCAAACACCTGTTGCGGATGTTGCGGTTACCGTTACGTCGCTCGCAACGGGAGGCATTCTTACTGGCGAAGCAATGGCCGTTGGTGAGAAGCCACCTTTGGCACTGATCTCTCCTGCAGCTTCAGCCCGCATGGCGGTTGCTGAGAGTTTACTGAACCTGGCTGCTGCAGACATTCAGGGAGGCCTCGACCGTGTTCGCTTATCTGCGAACTGGATGGCGGCCGTGAACCATGAGGGCGAAGGCTCTGCTTTGTACGAGGCTGTCCAGGCAATCGGTATGGAGATGTGCCCCAAGCTCGGCATAAGCATTCCCGTCGGAAAGGACTCCACATCCATGAAGGCTTCGTGGAAGGATAGCTCGAACGGAGAGTCGAAGTCTGTTACAGCACCCGTTACAGTCGTCATCTCAGCATTTGCTCCGGTTCAACGTGTCAGCCACACGTGGACTCCCGCACTCCGAAGACTGGAGGATGTCGGGGAGACCATTCTTATGTTTGTGGATCTTGCCCAGGGTAAGCAAGCTATGGGTGGATCTGCATTCGCCCAGGCCTGTGGACAGCTTGGAAACGAGAGCCCTGACGTTCGTGACGTCGATCTCATCGCGGACTATTTCGATGCAATCACCCAACTTCATGAGTCTGGCATTGTTTTGGCATACCACGATCGCTCTGACGGTGGTCTCTTCACAACTATTGTGGAGATGATGTTTGCCGGTCGCTGTGGAGCGGAGATCATGCTCGACGGTATCGCGAAGAGTGACGAGACGGGTGATGTTTTGGATGCCCTTTTCAACGAAGAATTGGGAGCCGTGTTCCAGGTTAAGAAATCCGATGAGATCAACTTCATCAGATGCTTCGCAACTTGTGGCCCTCCTCCAGGACTGGTCAGGAAGATTGGTCGTATCCCAGCTGCCTCTAAGCAAGAACTTTCCATTCGTCACAAGACGGAAACAATCACCCACCTGGACAGGTCAACTATGCAAGAATGGTGGTCCTCGACCTCGTACCAAATGCAACGTCTTCGTGACAACCCCGCCAGCGCTGATTCGGAGTTCTCGCTCATCAAGGACAACAAGGATCCCGGACTCTCGTTCAACCTTACTTTCGATCCGAAAGAGAGCATCCTGCCGATGACGACTCTCCTCAGCAGCCCATTCATCAAGGCACCACGCGTCGCCATCCTCCGTGAACAAGGTGTTAACGGTTATGCCGAGATGGCATTTGCCTTCAAGGCTGCCGGCTTTGATGCCATTGATGTTCACATGACCGACATCATTGGCGGACGATCTCTCGCAGACTTCGTCGGTATCGCTGCATGCGGTGGCTTCTCGTACGGAGATGTTCTTGGGGCTGGACAAGGCTGGGCCAAGTCAATTCTCATGCACGAGGAGAATGCCAGACCAGAATTCCAGAAGTTCTTCGAGAGGAAGGATACTTTTGCACTCGGAGTCTGCAACGGTTGCCAGATGTTCAGCAGACTCGCTGAGTTGATCCCTGGTGCCGAGAACTGGCCGATATTCGTTGACAACGAGTCCCAGCAGTTCGAAGGCCGTGCATCCATGGTCCAGATCAAGGATAACAGCGAGAACCCATCAGTCTTCTTCCATGGCATGGACGGCAGCTCGTTGCCCATCGTCGTTTCCCACGGAGAGGGCCGCGCCCAATTCAAGAACAACACAGACTTGGAGGCATTAACTGCGGCTGGGTTGGTCCCAATTAGGTACACGGACAACTATGGAAAGGTTACGGAGAAATATCCACTCAACCCCAACGGCTCGGCCCAGGGAATTGCAGGTGTGTCAAGCAGAGATGGAAGAGTTTTGGCAATGATGCCCCACCCCGAGCGAACTATCATGGCGAGCGTGGGAAGCTATATTCCCGACGGCATGACTGAGGAGTGGGGTGAGTATGGCCCTTGGGTGCGCATGTTCAAGAGCGCAAGACGCTGGGTTGGTTAGATGGAGTTCGAAGGCGGTATTCACCTGGGGATGGGAAACGTCACAAAACACATTGATTTACGGAGTTTTAAGGTTGGCTTGAGAAGGGGCGCATGCATTAATAAAATGAACACAATGAGTTGTTCTCATATATCCCTTGGCTAAATTGTGTAGTTTTCACTACTTCAAACTATGGGACAAATAAATAGTTGCTATTAAAATAACGTATTTCACAAGCGAGTGGCCCACACAAGCGAGTGGCCCACGAAAACACCAAAATTGACTATTACTGCCTACTACTACACCACTACCCTACATAATGACCCTTATTCGATCGTAATTGAATCCTCGTGCCTCGTACATGTACGGGAGTTATGGCCCATAATACCACATATGCCACAGCGCTTCTGTCGGCCTGTAGAACCCACCTGCCGACTACGCTCACTTGCCACCTCCGTACGGACTTGAGCTTCTACCTCAGCACTCTAAAGCATATCCTCTCCCTCTCGTATAGAGAGACTACCCCCTTGCATTATACGCCTCTTGCGCTTCCTCTCCCTCCTCTTTTTCTGTTCATTTGCTACTTGTAGAGCCTTAACTTCTGCCTTAAGCAGAACAGCAGAATGCATCATAACCTAAGCTCCCTTTGTNATCATAACCTGAGCTCCCTTTGCAAGCCGGCTTAGTGCATCATTAATTGAGCTAGGAGAGCTATTCTGATGTCGTACGACACGGTTCTTAATATGCTCTGTTTGAAAATCAAGCTCCCTTATAGTTTAGGGAGTCTTTGAAGTCCAATTGTCACTCTCAACTATTGGAGGAGTTGGAGTTCTTAAGTGTAGATTTAAGTGAGAAAGGACATTCTATGGCTCGTACGGAACTAGTCCTGTAGCTCGGAACCCGCTCTTAATATTCTGCTCTGTAAATGTAGCTTTAAATGCCTCTTTGAATGCAGAGAGAAACTCAAGCTTTGTGATGTGGTTTAGCCTGTTCCGTACGAAGGTTTCAATCTAACGTCCGTACGAAAGCTTTAGTGGAGCAAAGCAGCTTACGTCAAGCGGCTAAAGAATGTGTGAGGAGTGTAGTGGCATACAGAGGGTAATTATCTTCTGTTCTGTACAGTAGTGCTAAAATTGAGCTAAGAGGTGGCTCTCATGTCCGTCGAGAATAAGAAGGCGATAGGTTCTGATCGTACGAGTGCTTGTATGTCGATTGAAGTGTTGAATCCACTCGTACCCAATTGAATTTAAAGTCCACCCATTCTCACTTAGCGTAATCACCCAATTGTCTAGCAATCCCGACTCCTCATACCAAGCTAAGAGGTGATTCTGTGCCTTAAAAATGATGAACGGCGGGAGTGCCCATCCGTACGAATTAACACCTTGGATAATTAACACCTACTCTCTATTCCCTAGCTGTATAGTCTTCGGACGGCTCTTTGCTTCTAAGCTTGTAACTACCTTTGCAGTAGCAATAACTCCCATTGCAAAACCTGCTTCATTAAAGTTGTAGATATCTTGCTCTAAGATTCCGTATTTTGCAACTGTATTTCGTACGAGAGAGAACCATTCTTGAATTATCTTCGGATCTTCACATTTTGCTCGTTTATAATCGTACTTCCGA